>BHFT01071921.1:0-15833 GCA_004320025.1 Laticauda laticaudata | reverse complement strand
CCTCGAACACCCCACTGCCACCTCTTAGCACCCCCCCCGCCAGTCCCCTTGCCTCTTATCGGCCCCCTGAGGCATCCCACTGCCCCCCAGGAGCGGTACTGCCCACTTTGGGAACCACTGATCTAGATAGCCATAGTAAGTTTAAGACTTGTAGACTCCAACTCCCAGAATTCCTGAGTTAACATGAGGAATTCTAGGAGTTGAAGTCTACAAGTCTTAAAGCTGTCAAGTTTCAAGACCCCTGACCTAAGATTGCATTTCCTCTTTTCCCTATAGAGCTAGCTTGACCAGTACATAACCCCTACATGACCCCATAGGAAACTGACAACAGCGAATAGAATATATGTTCTTGCACAGAAACAGGAAGCTCAAATGCAAAGCCCAAAGAAGGTATACACCCCCTCAACTCCATTTTGTCAGCTGCCCAGAACCACAAAACCATATGATTCTGCTTCATCAATAAACCATCATTCCAATCAGCCTCTATGTTTCCAGTGTCTTTCTCCCCACTTGGAACTGAACCAGATGGGATATTTCTTTCCACAAAACCATAAAAGATTATGTGTAATCACACAAATAAAAATTTAAATTGAATGATAACTAAAGTGCCACCATCAATTAATACCACTTAATAATGAGGAAACATTTCTTGGACTACTAGAAATAATGCATTAATTTTTTATTAAAGTCAGTTGTGGTGATGTAATGTCTCTTCCCTAATTTTATTTATAAACATTTTACTATGCAATTATTTTGAATCCATAATTTATTTTTTTCTTTGTCTGAAATGTTCATTTTTAAAAAGCAAATTTATGGATAATTATTTAAGAAAAATTGCACGTGAAAAAAGCTGAATTATCCAATCCTCTGTTTCTTTTACTGAATAAATAAATACTGAATATTTTCAGAATATTACCAGAAGCACAGCCAGGAAACAGACTGGTAAATTCAGTGCAATAGTATTTACATTCAGGCTTCAAATTCTTATTTTGCTTTTCTGTTATCAATGTGGCATTTTCTTTCCAGAAGTTATCTAAGGTCCCATTTCAATATTAGTTTCATCATAGAATTTTGAATTCAGTCTTGATAAGTGAGATAAATGTTGTTCATCTTCTTAAGAGTATTAATTTCTGTTCTGGCTGTTTGCCATGCAAGGAAGATTTCCCCCAGCCCCCCACTGTATTTTCTCGTTCTGACATTTTGGATTTAGGATAGTGTGATTTTTTTTTTCAGACCTATTCATTCTATTTATAGAGGAACATTACAGAACAGCTATCAAGGACTGACAGTCAAATAATCTATTTGAAGTTTATAAGAGGCTCCTTTTTATGCATTTTATTTTAGATGAGGAAAGTAACAGCTGAATGTTGGCATTTTAAGAGCAAAACAAAGAAAGCTGGGACTAACTTTGCTGTTTTATCTTGAGAATAAAATCAGTAAGGAATGATTAGTTTATCACAAAATTGAAAAATATAACTAGCAATGACTATATGATCTTCCCATTTTGTATGTGAGACAAGTTACCTTTTCATATTAGTACAAAACTAAAATCTCTTTTTATAGGAACATTTCTTATGCCATGCTGCCTAGGAATTCAAGCTGTTGCAATCATCTCAGGTGGGGGGGGATGGGGTATCTTGTTAGAGAACATGGTCATAAAAATATGGGTTGAGTTAAAACAAGGTAAATTAATGTTGAATATGTCTGTAAATTTCATTTCATTGGGCAACTGAACCTTTCAGCGGCTTACTCATCTGAAAGATTATAGGTTTGGTACTTAGGAGGCTTTTCTTTGTCTTGTTTCCATGGAGACTTAACAAAAAAAAAATCACTAATGAGAACTTCAAAATTTCTATTTGGAATTACTTCCCTTTCAGAGGACTATTGAAGAAAATACAGAGAGCAAGACGTTTTGGATTGCTGTGGCTTCAAAATAGAATTAAACAATTGAAATCTCCTTCCAACAGCCTTTTGTTTTTTCCACTTTACAGGGCTAATCCTGTCAGGAAGGCAGGAAGGAAACATTCTGGTGTGCCTCTGTGTTGTGTCTAGTCTAATCCTTATCTTTATTGCCCTCAGAAACTGCCTCTCCCCTTGTTGTATTGTAACAGCTTAATGGTTCTTGGCAGTAAACCCAGACTAGCTGGAGCCACTTTTCTGGATTGTTTTCTTTTCTTGTACTTTATTAGAGACTTTTTGAAAAGCTTTTTACACTGCTTGGAGTGTACTTTTGGGGTATACTTCCAAGAGGCAACATGCAGGCTTGGCACTCTGTCTGATTTTTTTTATTGCTTTTCTTGGGGCATGTGATCTTTCCTTAAATCTGGATGATTTCCTTAGGATATCTTGTGAGGTGAGACCAGGTGGTACCTTTAAGTGGTGCAAATGGATCTAAGGATTACTTCTCCTGGATGGAAAAGGGTGCTTTGTCAGTTCACTGAGCACAGGAGCAGGGGTGGGATTCTACCGGTTCGGACTAGTTCGGTAGAAATGGTTGTTATGATTCTCCATAGTTTGAAGAACCAGTAAATCGGGCCTCTGGCTGGCCCCACCCTTCCCCACCCACTTCTCCGCTCCCTGCCCAGTCAGTCCCTATCACACATACGCAACACTGTGTGCATGTGCAACATGCCTGCAGCCTGCTTTTGCCCATCCGCCAAGCCAGCCATTGCTGCTTGCCTTTTGATGTAGCCTTGCCTGATCTGATGATCTCCCTAGATGAGGCTATGCAAGCCCCAGTCGCCTTTCTCCACCACCACCACCACCACCCAGGCCTCACCCAGACATCCCTGGGATTCACCAAGCCATCCCTGGGCTGCACCAAGCCTCCCCAGGCCTCAACTAGCCTCCTTGGGCCTCAACCAGCCTCCCCGGGTCTGGTGGAGTGAGGAGAACCACAGTGCTAGTCTCCCATGGTGGTGAGTGCCAAGGGCATATCTAGAATTGGAAGAGGCTGCACATCTCTGGCGGAAAGAACCAGAGCTTCTTGACACAAAGCACCTTCTGCCTTGCTCGTGCTTCTCATCCAAGCTGCCAGGTGTTGCCCGAGTTTTTTCCACCACAGCCGCACAGCCTTTTATTCCAATTCTAGATATGTCCTTGGCACTCACCGCTACTGGAGCCCAGCACTGTGGTTTCTCTCACTCAAACCAGCAGCCTCTTCTCGTTTCAGGAAGCTGGTGGCCAGGCGGGAGGAGGTCATGGTAAGGTGCTGTTTCCAGGCCAGTCTGGCCAGCAGATGGGTGAACAGGCGGCCCTCAGGGAAGAGGACTGCACTGGGTGATGTGGTGATGGCAGCATCCAGAGCATGCCACAGCCATTCAATTTCTCTGCTGCACTGGGGTTGAGAGGGGTGGTGGAGGTGCCCCAAAAGGGAGGGAGGGAACTCCTGCAGCTGCTTCTCACAGCCATGCTACCACCCACCACCCCCGCCACCATGGTGCTCCAAAAGAGAGGGCATGTCCTGGGGCTGCTGTTTTCTTTGTTCTTCTGCCACCCGCTGCTCTGGAGCTTGCTGGATCAGTTCGTCCCAGACCAGGTGTGTGTGTGTGTGTCACAAGAGAGAGTGTGGTTTGTGTGTGTGTGTGAGAGAGAGAGAAAGACAAGGAAAGAAGGAAGGAAGGAAGGAAGGAAGGAAGGAAGGAAGGAAGGAAGGAAGGAAGNGAAGGGAGAGAAAGAAATAATGAAAGAGAAATAAGGAAAGATAAAGAAATAGGAAGGAAGGAAGGAAGGAAGGAAGGAAGGAAGGAAGGAAGGAAGGAAGGAAGGAAGGAAGGAAGGAAGGGAGAGAGAGAAAAAACTCTGCTATTATTTTTAATTGTTCCATTATTTATCATATATTAATATTTTACACTGTCCCTACACCTAGAGTGGTTTTATTGTCTTTCTTTTGCCCAGGCATTTTTCAGGTTTACATGTCTATAGTCCACAGCATAAATTCATGTGTGTTTAACAGAGTTGAAAGGGACTTTGGAGGCCTTCTAATCCAACCCCCTGCTCAGGCAGGAAAATTGAGGATGCCAAACTCTGAGTAGAGGTCCTGGGAAAGGTGTCAGAATAACAAAATAACACTTAGAAGGGACCTTGGGGGAAACCCTATGCCATTGCAGAGAAATGGCTGTCCAGTCTTTTCTAAAAAACCTCCAGTGTTGCAGAACCCAGAACTTTTGGTGGCAAGCAGTTCCACTAAGAGAAACATACTACCAGGTACAGATCAGAGAAGGAGATGAATGGAAGACAGCCTTCAACTGTTCTTTAGGCAGCTTCCAGTTTAAAGTAATGCCATTTGGACTAGAGGGAGCCCCCACAATCTTCATGCAATTAATCAGGTGCTATATGAGCACCTCTACAAGGGCATCCTAGTCTATCTATACAATATTCTCATATTTAGTGAAACATTGGAAGAGCACATATAACTAGTGTGCCAGGTCTTGAAGAAACTCCTAGCACTAAACTATACATAAAGTTGTCAAAATGCAAGTTCCTCCATGGACTACCTGGTCTACTGAGTGTCAAACAAGGAAATTCAAATGGACCTGGTAAAAGGAAATATGGTGTTAGACTGGCAAACCCCACATATCCATAAGTAACTTCAAAGCTTCCTTGAGTTTGTCAACTTTTAAAGGTAGTTCATCCTGGCTTTGACGAAGTGGTACTATACCTGATGGAATTATTGAACATGAGGGGGAGGGCTCCGAAACCATGAGCTGGCCAGCTACTGGCTTGTTCCCTGAACTGCCAGCATGCTTTGGAAAAGCTGAAGAAATGTTTAGCTGAGGAGCCCATTCTCAAGCACTTTGACCTCAAATGGTAATTCATGGTCAAGGCAGATGTTAGTGATGTGGCTGCTGCAAGCCATCACCCAGGACCAGCTACAACCCTGTGATTACACTTTCAAAAAGCTCACTGACATTGAAAAGCAGTGGGCAGTGTGGGAAAACGAAGCATATGTGGCCCGATAAGCTCTCATCATCTGGAGGCACTTCCTAGAGGGAAGCCAAGTACCATTTTAAGTTTGGACTGATTACAGAAACCTAGAAGCCCTAATCCCTCCCCCCCAAAAAACCCATCTCTCCCAAACAAGTCTGCTAGGTGTAGTACTTCAAATGATTTAACTTTGAATTAAAGTACATCCCAGGGGAAAGAACCTGCTTGCTGATGCTTTATCCAGAAAACCACAGTTTAACAGTCATCACAAAGAAGTCATCCACACCATCATCCTTCCCTCTCAACCAGCAGCTCAACCCACCATGGAGGTATCAACACAGTGCACAGTAGCAGTGGCCTGAGCTCTTTCAGGTCACCAGTTGCATGGAATTTGTTCCCATGCCTGAATTACCCAGGGAATGGCCATCCTTCATGTCCCTAAGTGAGTGGATGGAGTCAGTGAGTCAAGGGTGGGAAAATACAAAGTGAGCTTTAGTAGAAGCAGTGAAAACTTATAAAATGCAAATTGACAAACACCGCTCCCTCCACCCTTCTTTTCAGGTCAGAGATACCAAGTAAAAAACTGGGTCCCAAGTTCATAGGGTCATTCTCAATAATGAAAGTGATCGACCCTGTAACTTTTCAGCTTAGACTCCCAAACTTGTTAGGAAAAGTGCATCTGGTGTTTCATAGCAGCCTGTTAAAGCCGACAGTAGGTTCCCAGACAGTAGATCAGGAGGCCTCAAAGTCATTACAAGGTGATCTTAGACTCCTGCTTGCATCGGGGCTACTTGCAATACCTAGTCCATTGAAAAGGACCCCTATCTGAAGCCACCTGGGACAAGAGTTGGGATGTAAAAGCTGACAAGTTGATTAAATAGTTCCATGACAAATATCCTCATAAGCCCAAGGGGCCACCGGGGGCGGGGGGAGGTTGAAGGTGACAGAGATCAACTTTCCTCTTATTTCTCTCTTGCAAGAGGTCCTTCTCAACTGAGGGGAGGCAGCCTGTCAGCCCTGAAGCCATTTTGGAACACTGAGCATTGGAAGTTGAAGTTGTGGGAACTGGAAGGGGGAGACAGAGATAGCTGGGGATTAGTAGCCACTTCCTTACTCCCTAGATTTAGACCCATTAAATAGCTCCTGCTATTTGGAGTGCCCCAGGGCTGAGTGCTTTCTCTGCTCCTTTTTAACATCTACATGAAGCCACTGAGTGAGATCATCTTTCACCATGGAATGAGGTATCATCAGTATAAGGATTATGCCCAGTGGTGGGATTCAAATGATTTAACAACCAGTTCTCTGCCTTAATGACCATTTTAAGTATAAAAATGTGATATACCAAAAGATTTTTGTCGTATCCGATTATATTCTGTTGTAATTACATACATAACTTCAATTCTCCATCTATAAATCCTGGTTATTTTTTATTCTCTCCCCCCAGTTCCAACCATTTATAGAATTTATTCCATATCTCCTAGTATTCTGCCTCACCTTTATTTTTCAATTCCAACATCAATCTATCCATTTCATGCAACTCAGTATTTTCTTAATCACTTCACATTCGAAGGAAGTTTTCCGATTTTGTCCAGTATTGGGCAAAAACCATTTTTGCTGCTATAATAATATATATTATTAAATAAGTCACCCCTTTGCTGTATCTCTCATTTGTGATTCCTAATAAAAGTAATTCTGGTTTAAATTCTGTTTTTCATCCAATCAGCTCTTTCAATCACGTCTGGATTTTTCGCCAATATTCCTTAGCTCTTTTACATGACCACCACATATGTGGTGTTTGTGCCTGATTCTTGTTTGCATTTCGAACAATTCGATGATAGATTTCTAAAGATTTTTTCCAGCCTTGCTGGAGGAAGATGCCATCTATAAAACATTTTATATAGATGTTCTTGTGTGGTATTGCCAATGTTATTTTCCTATTTCTTTCCCATAATTCTTGCCATTTTTCCAATTTGATACTATACCCAAAATTTTTGGCCCATATCACCATTGTTTCCTTAAGCCCATGTCACACTTCCCAACGGATGCAAAAAGGACACAGCGGACGAGCAAAATGTTCCATCCGTTGTTATCCGCTCGTCAAAAAGGGGCAAAATTTGCATTAACCGGAGTTGGGATAACCGGACGGCGGGGAGGACGCAGGAGCGGAATGCAAAAGCGGGATGGGAATGGAAGCCCTACCGGAGTGAAGCAATGGCACATCCGCAGGCTTCCGGGGGGGCCTCAGCGAACGGGAAGCCCCGGAAAACGGGAAAGTACAGGTTGGGGGATGGTGCAAGATGCGGATGCACAGCGGAAGATGAAGCGGGATGCACAGCAGAAAAGCCTAGCGGGGATGCACACGAACGCTAACGGAAATCGCGCCTAGGCGTTAAGTTCCGCGGATGCGGGGGGATGCATTAGTGCGGTCCGCCCCGTGCGATATAACGGAAGCAGCTCGGAAGCAGGTCGCCATTCAGAAGGAGAAGACCGCTAGCCGGACGGATTGGCTGCCTTGCCTGCCCTGCTGGCATGTCTGCCTGCCAGCCTGTGCGCCAGCCTCCCTGCAAGCCTTGCGCCAGCCTGCTGCAGGCCTTGCTGCCAACCAGTCTGCGCTGCCCAGCCTTGCTCTGGCCTCCCCCTGCCAGCTGCTGTTCATGTCTGCCTGCCAGCCTTGGTGCCTGCCTGCCAAGGCCTTTCCTAGCCGCCTTTGGGTGCCTGCCTCCCTTCCACCTTGGTGCACTGCCTTCCAGCCAGCCTTGGTGCATGCCTGCCTTGCCGAGCCTGCCTGCCTGCCTGTGCTGTGCCAGCCTCCCTGCCAGCCTCCCTGCCAGCCAGCAACCCCACGCAGAACTAGTGCGGAAGCACCAGCAAAGGCCTCAGCCGATTCTGCTTCCAGCCCTTGGCAAGAGGGACAAGGCTACCATCCCGCCCCCTGGGCCCTCACTCTGGTTCTCGCTGGGGGCTTCTGCAGCACAGGCTCGCCTCTTCTGGGGCTGCGCGTGTCTGCCTGCTTCTGGCTTCTGGAGGAAGCTGATGACAAGGCACTCCGAGCACCAGCCGAGCTTCCACACACGCTGCACCTTCACCCTGAGGAGCTGAGCGACCAAAGAGGAGTGGGCAGAGACTCTTTTTTCTTTGATCGCTTGTTAATAAAAGTCTATATTTTTGATTCCTACAGCACGTGCTTGGCATTTCTTTTTTGTTATAAAGTCTTGCTGCCGAAACTTTGTAGAAAATGGTTGTAAGCCTTTGCATGCTTGTGGGGATGAGTAAGGATAGCTTTGGGATGGGTTAGGATACCTGTGGGATGGGTTAGGATAGCGAGTGGCGATAGATAGAAACCTCCCATGCCAAGCATAGTGGGACTGTATGGGTCCAAACCTCGCCAGGTGGGCTCGCACACCTACGCCCTTTATTATCAATGAATAAGTTAATTATCATACATGTTCAACCGGGATAAACACAACTCTTTATTAAACACCCTGTTCATTGTAGCCAAACCAAAACAACATGGCCCAATCTCATCGCGTGTGAGTGAGACAAGGGCTGGAAGAAGCATCATTAAGCAGGGTCTACCATCCTGTCTTGCCACTCCACTGCTCCAGCTGGGGAGTGTGCACCAGGTCTCAGGGAGTGCGCTGCGTCGTCGCTTCATGTGAGTGCCTCTGTGGGGCCTTTGCACATCCTCAGTGTCGATCAGGTTTTGCCCTTGCCTCCATTTCTCCAGGCTCCATGTTCCCAATTGCCTTGTGTGTGGAGGGTCCACGAGGCCTGGTTCTGCAGACAGCTGGGTAGCGGGTGGCGCATTGAGATTGTGCAAGATGCAGCAAAGCTTCGCATGATCCTCCTCACGGTCTCTTGGGCAATGCTGCATGGGTGTGAGAATATTGGAACCGGACACCTGTTGGCCAGATGCCAAAGCGTTCTCTCACCACCCGCCTGTGCCCGGGACAGCCGAGTTGAAATCCTCTCTTTCACGGGGTGAGGAGTCTGGAAGTGTAGGGCTTCATGAGGTTAGGTTGTAGAGGGAGAAGCTGTCAATCCCCCACAATTGAAGTAGGGCACATCTTGTGTGTCGTTGGCGGGGTTTGGATCTGGGAATGCCCAGCTCCTCCTTAGGTGGACTGGCGTGTATATCTGCGCAGTCTGAAGATGAGCCATTGCCTGAAGCATCGATGTACTGAACTTGTAGTCGAGGCATCGACCAGAGGCGATGAGGATTGATGCTGAAGAAGCCCTTGTGAGTTGAGAATAAGTGGACCCTGAGTTGGGTGCGAGCTTTGCAGCCATGGGCTTGCCATCTATGGCTCCATGGTGTGTGTGTAGATTCCACTTCTTATACCACTGCTCTCAACTTCTGTCCATCCTTCTTCAGTGGAGGGTAGCTGAGGAGCTCCTCCAGGTATTTCTTTCGATGATGGCCGGTGCGACCACTTCTCTGACCACAATGCTGATGTGTTGGATGGCACCTGGCATGCTGCTGTAGGAGTCCCTGAGCAGTTGGGCAGATGAAGTGCCACCTTGAGCCCAGGTTCCAGCTGGGCCGGGAAGCTGGTGTTTGCCGTGGTCAACCTGGGTTTCAGGCGGGCTGCACAACTTTCGTCAGGAACTGGCTGGAGCGATCCTCGATTGAAGTTCTGGAACCGGGCCGAGTGTCCTTCATTTCTTGAGCTCCACCATCAGCTTGTGTACAAGTCCGTCCTTGCTGCTCTGTCTGGCGAGACCATCTTCGGATCCAGACTCTTTTTGGGTGGCTCCTTTTCTCTCGCAGTCGAGTTCACAGAGCCTGCAGGATGGCTTGCGTACTGTTTGCAGGAACAATGGGTGGTTGCCAAAAGGACTTTGTTACAATCCACGGTGGACATGAGCTGGATGCTTGAAGAGGAAGAGCCAGATGAAGGCTGCAGAGGTCTTGCACCCTGGGCTGCTGTTCTGAAAGTGAGATGCAGGCGAGTTGCTCCCCCTTTTTATAGGCAGTATAGGTTTTCCACTAGGCATCCTCTAGGCATCCTCTAGGCATCCTCTTAGGCATCCTGTAGACATCCTTAATATCCGAGATAGTCCCCTCTCCGAACATGTTTTTCCATTTTAAACGCTTTGTTTCCATTTGGCATCCGTTTCTGCATCCGTTGCTGCATTGCATGTTCTGCAGTCCGTCGCTTCCTCCCTGCGTCCGAGCGGTATGCGAGTTGCTGCGGGATGTGGAACAGATGCCTAGCGGATATAGCAGATGCACAGCGGGATGCCAAGCGAGTGAATACGGGATGCGTAACGGATGCGTAACGGATGCGTAGCGGGATGCAGAATGGACGAACTGGATACATTTTCTGTGCAAAGTTTAGGCAGCCGCAAAACCTTCAGAGCGGATGAAACATCAATAGACAGCTTGACGGATAGAGAGGAAGGAAAACGGAGGCCAGTGGATACATCACATTTCGAACGGATTGCAGGTTTTTTGTCCGTTTACATCCTCTTGTGCATCCGTTGGTTCACTGTGACATGGCTTTAATCTGCTCTTCCTCCATTTGTAATCCAATAAAAATTTATAATTTTCTTTATCAAGTTATCATCTATGCTCAATAAAATTTTATCTATTATGCATTGTTCTCTACTGATACCCCACTTTTTCATTACCTTTCAAATAGCGTGATTGGATGTGAAATGAGCCACCATTCCAATTTTACCCCTTGCTCTTTTAGTTCTTGCCTCAATTTCAATTCCCTTTGTTCATTTATTATATCCCTTGTAAGTAACATACATTCCTTGATGAATAGAGTTTGAATGTTCTACATGCATCTAAGTGGTGGATAACCAGAGTTAAACCGTATTTGTAGTCTGCTGCGCTTAAATTTGTTTCCATACCCCCATATAAGCCTGTCTTATACAGTGTGTCTTTGGGAAGTATTGATGGTACAATGCCCACATACCACAGGGAAATTATGCCACCCTGTGTAAAACATGGCCCTCGAAATACTAATAGTCTGTTTATTCTTTAAATTTATCCATTCTTTGCACCCTGCTTGATAATATAATCCAGCTGGTCAAGCTGAACCCTCCTTTCTTTTGCTTCTTGCAGAAGTTTAATTTGATCCTTGGTTCTTTCTTTGCCAGATATATTTCAATATCTATTCAAATTTCCAAAATATTTTATCTATTTTAATAGGTGATATTTTGAAGACAGAAAAGAGTAATTTTGGAGAATACGTTCATCGTTGATTGCGCATTATTCTACCATCAGGAGAATCTCAAATTTCTCCATCTCTCCAGGTCTTTATTTGATTAGTTAGTTTAACTTAATTGTCTTCTTTAATTGTAGTACACTTTGCTGTTTATATAAATCCCCAGAATGTTATTTTCTTCACTACGCTGAATGTTGTAGTTTCCTGAGCCATCTTTTTTGTTTGTCAGTGATTTTTAACATATCATTTGTAGTTTATCCTTATTAATTTCCAATCCAGCGACTTCTCTTTATTGCTCTAATACCTCCATAGAAGATTCAAGAAGCCAATTCAATGGTTTCCTCAAGAATAAAAACAAATCAGTCTGCAAAGTTTGCATTATAAACTTCTTTTTAATTTCCCAATCTTTTAATTTGTTTGTTTTTCTGAATTTCGCTCATTAAGACTTCAGGGTTTAACATAAACCAATAATGAGGAGGTAATGGACACGCCTTGTCCTTGTTACCCTTCTATATTTTGAATTTTTTTGTCATCTTACCAGTTCCTGAGTTCACTATCTGCTTTCTGTGTTTAAAGGGGTATATCGGCGCAGTGAAACAATATTTAAGAAGTTTAAAAGTCATATATCTGTAGCCTGTAGAAATTAATTCCCAGTTACATTGTTGAATGCTGTTGGTTGGGCATCGTAAAAATAGCAGTGCCACCTGTTTACCGCTAGTGTAGCTCATAAAGTTCCTGAGTATCTCCATAGTGATCTGATACTTAATGTTGCCTTTTGAATTTATGGTTTTTGGTAAAAAAAAACCATGTTGGTCAACATGGAATGAACTGCCTTTTTGAAACCTGTCGTTAAACATTTGGCTATTATTGAATGGTAAATATCTTGTGTCTGGAATTTATAAGGAGAGTATATGTCCTATAGTTTTAATGAATAGTCAAATTCAGAGTTTTCCTTCGGTAATCAATGATGGGGAATAGTTTGCTTCACAGAATAGTGCCGTATGAGCAATTCCTTCTCTAACACTGCATTGTATCTTCAAGTAGAGGTTTTGTCCTAAGGGCTATCTTGTAGGTTTTTTATATAATTCCTGCTGGTAATCCATCAGAGCCTGGTGTCCTTATTGTTTTGTTTGTTTTTGATTGCCTCTATTAATTGCGAATCGTTTAGTTTCTTTTATTTAAAACATTTTTTTTTCTAGGACTTTTGCGCAAATCTACTTTCTCTAAGACAATCTGAGATCTTTTCCCTGTGATAACAGTCTCTTTTTATAGTTTCTGCATAAAATTCCTGTATCATGTTTTGTTTTTCTGGCTGCATTTTTAAGTAGAACATTTTGATAAATCATGAGGAGCTTCTGTTGTGCGTGGTTAGATCGGGCAGTATTACAAGCTACTCTGCTGCAGCCAGCTGCCTATAATTTGGCAGTTCGGAAATTCTACAGGCTCGAAGGCCTGATTCAGCCTTCGCACTGTTCCAAGGTTGGGTAAAATAGAGGACCCAGATTGTTGGGGGCAATATGCTGACTCTGTAAACTGCTTAGAGAGGGTTGTAAAGCACTATAAAGCAGTATATAAGTCTAAGTGCTATTGCTATATATTCCCTACTTCATCTTGCAGTTTACTAATCCATCTTTTCTCTTTCTGTTTTTTTCAATTTGTTTTTTCAATTTCACCTCCCCAGTTTGTTTGCATTTTCAAAAATATTTTGTTGGTTTTTTTAATATGTTGTGCCAGGTCTTCTTTCTCAAGTATCTTTAATTTACGTTTAATTAAGTCCATTTGTTGCTTTAGATTTCTCTTTTGTGGATTGTCTTGTAGTTTTACCTTCAACTTTTTGTATTCTTCTTCCAGTCATTTCCATCTTTGCTTTTTCATTTCATTTTATTTTGCCATATAAGATATGGCAACTCCCCTCATGTATGCCTTTGCCATATCCCATAGGTTTTGCAGGGAATTATCTTCTTGTGTCTTCTTTTTTTGTTTTCTTTTTTAAAAAGTAGTTGTTTGTCCATCATTGACTTAAATTCTTCATTTTAAGATCGATCTTTTTAATGTCCATCTTGCGGTTTTCTTTTGTCCTATCAATCTAATTTTCATAAGATTTTGGTTAGCCCAGAGATTCATGTCTATTTCCACTTCCTTCACTTCCAGGTGCAATTCCATTGACATCTAGACCATATCAATTCTGGACCATGATTGATGCCTATTCGAATAATGTGTATATTGATTTTTTTCCCCTGGTTTCTCTCTCTCTCTCTCTCTGCCATTTTGAAAAAGGGTTCTTATAGCGTTCTTCTTATTCCTTTCTTTATCTTGTTGCTTTTGTAGTCTAAATTTTTGCTGGTTATTGCATTGAAATCTAGGATGCAAATATTTTCATGTTCTATGCCAACAAATAGTATTGTGTAATTTTCTATGAAATTGCTCTTGTCCTCCATTCAGAGCATAAATTTTTACTAATAGGACTTTTTAAACTTATTTCTACCTGTACAATCAAAATCCTTCCTTCTTCATCTTTGGAGATTTGCTTAGCCGAAATATATAACACTACTCTTTAATATATAACACTACTCCTCTCTTGTTTTGTTGTGCTAATGAAACAAATATATTCCCTAATTTGAATTCCTTTAACAGTTATTTTTGTTTTTCCTTTATATGGACTTCTTGCATTGGTATTATGTCCACATTTAATCTTTTTAGTTTGTTAAAAAAAAATTTCTTTTAGCAGGTGAATTTAATTAATTAATGTTCAGGGGTAGGATTTTAAGCTCTTCCTGCATTTCTCTATCTATACCTTAGTCTTGTACTTCTTGTTACTCTGACTTCTTTCAGTTCTTTAGCTCTTCTCTCGAAGGTCTCTGCTTTTTCTTCTTTTCTGTCTCCCCTCTCATTAGATTGTGAAGTTTTTCCCTCAATAGCCACTGATCTTGAATCTCTTTCTTCTATTTCTTCCCTCTCTTCTAATTCTTCTTCATATTGGTTATAAAATTTATCTGCTTTATCCAGAGTGTCTCGTCTGTGCTTTTTATCTTGCCTTGCGACCATAATGCCTTCCAGTGTCAGCCATCTAAAGTTAATGTTATACGTGGTTAACTTTGATGTCAAGAATTGATAATCATAATTCATTGACCCTTTTTGGTACTTGCTTTAGAGCTACCAGTTGTTTCCCTTTGTGTTCTATTGGTTCATCCCTTGTCCTGTGCAGTGTTTCATCCCAAATTGATTTTTTTCACAAATCTAATATGTATTTCTTTTGATAGATTATATCTCCTCATGTAATTTGTCTGGACTCTGTAGATTTCATCTATTTCAATTAGCATCCACTCTTTTTCTATTCCAAGTGCTTTTGCTCGTAGTTCTGCCATGATCTCCAGTAGGTCTTCTCCTTTCTCTTCTCTTACATTCTGAACGAGTAGGTAGTAGGCTGCTTTCTCAGATTCTAGAAATATAACTGCAGTTTCTAATTCTCTATTTGTCTGAATTAATTTCTCACTAATTTCATCCACTCTTTTTTCTTCTTTCTCCATTCTTTCTTCCATTTCTTGTAATTTTTGTTCATTTTTTGTGATCTGTTGCTGAAAGGTTTCAAATTTTTCATCGATCTTCTGCATCTTTTCCTTTAGTTCTCCTTACCTCTCCTATCTCTTTCTTCATTTCTTTGTGATTTTGTGTCATTGCTTCCTGCATAGTTTGCAGCAAAGCTTACAGGTCTTTAAAAGAGTTTGACCTCTCTCTTTGCATCACTTCCTTGATAGATCGCTTGCTCGTCAGGCTCAGTGAAACCACCGATGTCTGGGTGGCTGGTTTTTTTGCTGTCCCAATCTTTGTTAAGTTTGTAACACTCATCATATTTAGCAGCCACTTCACAGATATCGTTTACAAATGTCTTTTCTAATTGACCAACAGGCGGTCTCCCTGTCTCTTATTTCTATTTTGAAAATGCACTATCACTGTCCAAGAAAGAAAACCAAGCTGTCAGTTCTTTCTTACTTTCACTTTTCAGATCCTCTTTCCACAGTCACACAAAGTTTCCAAATAGAATCCCCCTTATTTAGTCAAAATAATCTTTCCTGATATTCCAGCTCTTCCTGGTCTTCTTTTCCTTCTAGATCTTATCTCCTTCCACACAATTCTCCTTGCTATTCATCCGTTGAGAGGGTGAATTGCCTCCCCCCTCCTTCTAGTTGGAACTGTTTCTCTTTTTCTAATCCACCTAGGTATCCCCTCAAAAGTGCTCTCTTTTCTTTTCTTTCTTTTCTTTCCATTCACTTTCAACAATTGGAACTAATTATGGCCAGTTCTGATCCACTGTTGTTCTGCTCGTTCCACACTTGTTTTGTCCATCTATCAGCTCTTCTGATTGGCCATTGCTGGCCATCTTCCTTTCCATCTGTTCTCAAGGGATTTCTCCTGCCTCCCAATATGAACTGTTGTCCACATACGATCAAGAGAATGCCCTTTTTCTTCAAATGTCTCTCCAGCTTCGAAAGCCCACATGGATTCCTTCTCAACATTTTAAAGATTATTACCTGTGACCTGAGCTAACATCCCCTGAGTGTATCTTTTTTTTTTTGAAAATTTTATTTCGGTTTTCACAAAAAGAAACTTTATAAACATCTTTTTTTTAAAATAGCATGGTCCCAGGTTATCATCTTCATACAGACACAAACTCAATTTCATGCTCATTTTTGTGTTCTGTTCCATATCTTATTACTGTTTTACATTTTC
>BHFT01071919.1:0-20855 GCA_004320025.1 Laticauda laticaudata | reverse complement strand
CGGTCATCAGCCAGATATGGGGGAAGCAGTCCCGGGTGGTTCCGGTGGCTGGGTAATTGTGGATCTTGGAGTGAAGACTTTCAGCTCAGTCTTTTGCAAACACACACTCCTGTTCCCCCAGAGAGGAGCATGTGAGTCCTGTCAGATAACTTCGGGCACTTGCGCAAGGCGTAGCGCCAGATTTTCTAATTGCTGATGAAGGCTGGCTGCGGCAGGAATTTTTCCGCTGCGGGCAACTCTGTGCCCGTGATATTGGTGTCTCGGCTGTCAGCAGTTTCTATAGCGAGGGACAGATACTGTATCATGCCGTTTGACAGCTGGCTATAAAAGGGAGCTGTCAAACGGCATCAGCTGTTGTCCGCCAGCTGGCTGCCTTGTTAACGTGGCAGCCGTGGCAACCCTTTATTGCTACAATAAAGTAAAAGCTGAAGTTCGCTCTATGTTTGCCTCAGGTTATTCCACTGCTCTACAACACTCTCTGTCTCTATCCAGTCTTGGAGCTTGTGACTTAAATGTTTGGCATAAATTTGCTAATCACTGTCAAAAGGCTGATAGGTGGATTGTTCTTATTGTCCATTTTATAAATTGGGATTATTATTGGCAGCCCCCAGTCTTCTGGAACATAACCAGTCTGATCTATAAATGTAAATAGGGATGCTATTAGAGGTGCTTGCATTCTTTTCAATTATTTCAGGCAAAACACAATAAACATGTGGAGCCTTGTTCACCTTAAGGAATTCAATCAATCCAGTTACCTCTTGTACAGAGACTGGAGGGGTGGGGCAATTTTAAATTTGATCCAGATCAGTTTCACTCTCATTTATGTTACGAGCAGGATCCATGTATAATCCACTAAAATACTCTTTCTATGCTTGAGTTGATACTTGACTGAGTGGGAGTGCCAGCAGTTTTGCCTAGGCTACTGGTACAATAGTTTGCCAGGAGAGAGAATAATTTTTCTTCCTGACTGATTGGTTTCTGCCAAGTCTCCTTTGTTGCAACTCTTTTCTCCTCTCCTCTCCTCTCCTCCTCTCCTCTCCTCTCCTCTCTACTTTCCTTCTTGTATCAAACCTTTAAATTCTGCATGGAAAGTAGTTTATTCTCGGAAATGTTTGCTCTTTCTGTACGCTGTACGATATGACCTTCTCAGCTGTGCATAGTCCTGATCAATTTTTTTTTATGTTTTTCATCCCTGTTACTGGAGTGCAGCTTTGTTTCTTTGACAAAAGCAGATTTCAGATTAAAAATTAACAGCTCATACAAGTTTAAGTATAGTTTTTGAGACTTGTCTGACAGGTGTGCATGAATTTTGAAGGTATCTGGGGCTGCGAGCCATTTAGTGATTGTTTTTGCCCTAGTTTCATTCCATTTAATTTATACCTCTGTGTTTTATTTTCTAGCATTGGGGCATAATTGTTTCTGTTTTTACTGGTCTCCTGACAGAGGTGGTATTCAGCAGGTTCTGGAGAACCGGTAGTGGAAATTTTGAGTAGTTCAGAGAACCAGAAAATATCACCTCTGCCTGGAGATTTTACAGTATCCTTCCCATGCCACACCCACCAAGCCATGTCCATAGAACTGGAAGTAATTTTTTTTGAATACCACCACTGTCTCCCGAGGTGTGTCATACTTGATATTAGGGAGTGGTGATCACTTTCTAATTGCGAATCTACCTCTGTGGGGAATTTAGGAGTTCATGTGGTGTGATCCAGTAATCAACAACTGGTCTTTTCCCTGCCTCCAAGGATGTTCTGCTGGATGATAACCAAATGCATGGTTATCTTTCTACAAGAATTGGGCATAATCCTGCCCAATTTGATTTTACATCCTTAAATTCTCTAGTGTTTAGGTGTTCCTCTGTTTTGTCCTCTTCATGAAATGTCTTAAACTGATAGAAAAGGGAATGACCATTTGGTCTGATCCTGTCATTTGAATCCCACCAATTGATGTTGCAGGGTGGGTATCTAAATAAATGAGAATAAAATTTTCTGCACACCTCCAGGTGTTTTAGAAGGGGAAATATAGGTGTTACAAAGTGTATTTGAGGGGCAGCAAGGAGGGTGACATCCACCGCCTTAGAGAAGGCACAACAACATATTTCAATTGTAAAGCTATACTAATTAGAGTTGTAATTCCTCTCTTGGAATTGGAGTAGCCAAGATTGAATCGACCAGTAACCATCTAACTCCACTTATTATGTAGCCCAGGTTTCCTATTAAAAAAGAATATCAAATCACAATAAGTAATCAAAGAGAGGTTGGTCTTTTGATGGTCCTGGCATTCAAAATTCCAAGCTAATAGAGAAGTTACATGAGCACCCAGTAAGACTCATATGGTGAGCCAGTGCCATTCATGAGGTTGGGATGTGAATCAGAAGGACCTCTGCTCATGGGAAGTGGATTTAAAAATGTCAGGCTCCAAGAATGATATGGAAAATGATATTACACTGGATTTACAAGTGAAACTGGCAGATGTCTTAACCAGCCATACAACTAATAAAGCAGAAGAATGAGTTGGATAGCTTTCTTACTTTGGATTTACAAAAGAGTTAAATTTGTGAGGGAGTTTCTGAGAAAAGACAAAAAAAATGATAAGAAATTAACTTGTGTAATAAAACATTATTTGAAGGGATTAAGGATCATGATTCTTAAAAAAATATTGGGAAGAAATACAAAATTAAATAACCTTGATTTATTTGATCAAGGTTAAAATATATGTGTTATTGTTTCTGGTATCTTCTATGGGTTTTTTTCCTGAATAAGCCTGAAGGACAAGATTTAAATATTTGTTTATAGATAAGATAGAAAGTATGGGAAGAAGGGATAATTTGTTATATTTCTGGAGAAGGTGGTAAATTACTGTGTTAAAAAGAAAGGTAAGAAATATAAAACTGATTTATATGTTGTTATTTCTGGTAAATCTTAATAGTTTTTGCTCAGTCCGCATTTTTCTTAGTTTGTATTAATTTTTCATCTTTGCATGTTTAAAGTTTAACAAAAATTATTAGTTTAAAAAGGGGAGGAGAAAGATTTAGATTGAGGACAATTGTTGCTGGTTTGTGGTCACAGAAGGACTTAATCCTGAGGTAAGCTAATAAGAAGTGACAAGTAGAGGGTGAAAGTGTGAACAGTAATATTTCAATTGGTTTAAATCTTTGTCACCAGTGGCTTTGGATAAACAGGGAATTGAAGCATTCATTGGATTAATGATATTGTTCAAAGTAACAGAAACAAAATTCCGAAGAGAATAGTCCTGTCTTGGACACAGGAATTGGTATTAGCCAATGAACTGAATGAATGCTGGGCTCAAAAATTGGGCTGCCTTGCTCTACCTAATATAGTTTCCCATCTCTCCAAATGTCATTTCTATTCTTGGAAACAGCCACAGTGATTAATGAACCAAATGACAAACGATTTATTGTTTTAAATTCATATTTCTAGTATGGTACATTAGCCTTGATCATACAATGCCAGAAATCTAATATAATGTGACAGAATATACCCTGATCCACAAATGAATCTGGCACTATGGGAAAGTGTTGGTAGTGAATCTTGAAGTTTGATGCCGCTTCTTTGAGGTTTAGAAACAGAATGATATTGTGGGATAAATCTAAAGATGTGCTCGAATACATTCCCATACATTTCCACTGTTTAGCATCTGTCTAGTTTTTACTTCATATACTTTATAGGAGAACAGACTTTGGTAGAGATTAATTTTCAAATTAATCAACTGAATGATTGTTTTGTTCATAAGGTGATATTAGATTGCTTTGAGAAATCCGAGAAGATGGGCATAATGTCAGAGGCCTAGAGAATAGCAAATATTTCCATTTGCAAAAAAAAAAAAATGAGGAAAAGAGAAATGGCAAAACTCCTGTGATTGTGGACAAAAGTCTGGAAATGATTATTAACAACTAACTTTGGAAGCATACCATTGCTTATCTGGAACAAGTCATGCCAAAGCAACTTGATCTCCATTTTTGATACAGTAACTAACTGAATTGATCATAGTAATGCAGGATTGCAGGCAAACTCTGCCCACAGCCTGGAGTTCGATCCTGACTGGGCCAAAGGTTGATTCATCCTTCCATTCTTCTGAGGTCAACAAAATAAGAACCCAGATTGTTGGGGACAATAGGCTGGCATTGTAAACTGCCCAGAAAGTGCTGGAAAGCACTATGGGCAGTATATAAGTCTATACAAGTGTTATTGCTATAGTAATGTGGTAAACCTAGTGTGCTTTGACTTCAGCAAAACACTTAATAAATTTTTACAGTATCTGATGTCATTATTCCGTGATTCTGTGTTTATACATCCAGCAATCAAACCGGAAAGTTTTGTCGTGTAGGAATTGATACTTTAATGATTTTATAAAAGGAACAGTCGAGTGTGTCAGAGACAAGCACACACATACTCAGTCCCTGACTAGGTCACATGTGCTAAGCCATGTTTGCTTAATCATTGGGTGTTGAATAAATTACCATGTGCTGTTTTCAAACTAGCAGAATAATGCTTAGAATCATCCAATGAAGATCAGAGCCTTATATGAAAAGGAGCCACCAGATGTTCAAGCCAGTTTTAGAGAAGACCAAGAAACATAAGATATTTTCTGTATTCTTACTCATGTTTATACTTATACCTATTATCTTATAAGTGACTGACAAATAAAATAAATAAATAAAAATAAATATTAATGTGTAGACATCACTGGATAATTGAAAAAGTCAAGAATATGTAAAGAAAGTGAATGTGTGCTCCATTGATTGTGGAAAGACCTATAATTGTGCCAATCATGTCAAGGTGTGGAATATGCTTAGACAAATGAGAATCCTATAACATGAGCTGTGGTGGCAGTGGTAAGAATGCAGTACCATCAGACTACACTGATCACTCGCTGCCAGTAGTTTAGCAGTTTGGGCCTCACTGGTTCAAGCTGACTCAGCCTTCCATCTTTCCAAGTCAGTAAAATGAGGACTCAGAATTGTTGGAGGCAATATGCTGATTCTGTAAACTGCTTAGAGAGGGCTGTGAAGCACTGTGAAGTGGTATATAAGTCTACTATTGCTAAGTGCTTTTTCATTGTCTTCATGCATATACAGGTCAGGAAGCCACAGTTGGGAGAAAAACAAGAAGAAAGAGACTGGCTGCAGGGTGGCAAAAGAGTGAGACATCACTTTGATAGCCAAAGATACATAGATTCTATAAACTCTAGTAATAAAAGTAAAGGAACAGAGCAAAAAAAAAATGAGACAGACCGGCACTTGGTAGAACAGCTATGATGGCCTTGGAAAAGATATTCAGATGCAGTGTATATCGACTGTTTCCTAGCATGATTTGATTGCTTATTGTACCCTATGACTGTCATTAAGTGTTGTACCTTATGATTCTTGATGAATGTATCTTTTCTTTTATGGATACTGAGAGTATTTGCACCAAGACAAATTCCTTGTGTGTCCAACCATACTTGGCCAATAAGAATTCTGTCTATGTATGTATCTATATCTACAAAGATCAGAATAGTACAAAGAATGGTATTTTTCCAACACTTTATGAAACTTGGACTTTGAAGAACAAGAATAAAAAGAATATTGACATTTTTGAATTTTGGTGTTGGAAAAGACTCCTGGGAATACTGCTGATAGTCAAGAAAACAACTAAATGGGCCATAAAAAAAAAAAAAACCAGACTTCTTACTCAAAGCAAAAATGACCAGGCTCAAATTATCATGTTCTAGATACATTAGGTGATCTTGCTCTATGTAGAAGACTGGAACAAGTGGAAGAAGATGATGACTAGCAGCAAAATGGATGAACATCTTGGAATACAGTGTTGAGGGGTGAACCAACAAAAGACCTGAAGGATTAAGTTACTGACAGATCATCCTAGAGAAATCTGTATGATCACTGCAAGTTGATAACTGTGTGATTACTACAAAATGATTTTGATTTGATGGCGCAGTAAATCTTATGTGAACTCATTCTATATAATAATGCTGATGGCTCATATTTAACTCTTGTCACAGAGGCATTCAGAAAACCTTATGACTAGATATCCTTAAAGATGCAGTTGTATGTTAATTGGCAAAGATATTTGAGCATCTCTCCTACCCTGGGTTTTCACAATAGATTTTGTGATTTAAACTTTTACTCATATTCATAAGAATTATGTTTCTTCAGCCTAAAAGTCCTAGACTCTTTCAAATTTGGTGGTTCTCTTTACCGTATCATTAGACTTGTATACTGCTCCATAGTGCTTTACCACACTTTCTGTGCAGTTTACAGAGTCACAATCTTGCCCCCTGGGTCCTTATTTTACTGGCCTTGGAAGATGGAAGGCTTGAGCTTGTCAGGATTCTCAGTCTGTGGGCAGAATTAGCCTACAATACTGCATTCTAACCACTGCACCACCACCTAGAATTTTTATTATATATTGCTTAGCAGAATACTCTGATTTTATCTGTCTCCAAATCACTTCTCTCTTTCTGTTTACTAGCTGTTTATAAATAGTATCTGATTCACTTCTGTTACAGTTTGTTAATAAATTGTTAATTCCAAATAAACTTCACTTGCCCTTTTTACTGATTTTTTTAAATCACGCTCATCTGATTTATACATCCATCTTTTAATACTACTATCTTTATAGCATCCCACCTTGTTCTTAATAATGTTAAATTCATATTGTTTTCTAGAAAAATAATTCTCAAAATTTGGGTTAGTCATTGCTTTGCTGCCACATTGTATATTTGTATAGGATGAAAGTTGTTTAATTTATGGGTTATATATATTTCCTGTAACATAACTGCAAATGATTTAAACAATTTAATTACGAAACCTTTTCCTCTGCACAGGATGTCTCAGACCTTTGACATTAGAGAAATGATTTTACATTGTTCGCCCATCACATGCATTTTTTAAAATGACGCTATCTCATTTCTCTATTCCAGGAGTCTCCAAACTTGGCCACCTAGAGACTTGTGGACTTTATCTCCCAGAATTCCTCAACCAGGAGGAACTGAAAGAATCCACAAGTCTTAAAATTGCCAAGTTTGGAGACCTCTGTTCTATACAATAAAAATAATCACACATCCAGAAATTTTTTGACAGCTGATTACTCTTTTTTTTTTTTTACTAGCAGCTATTTTATTGCCTGATAATGAGCATATAAACATTAGTATTCTAATTAGATGCTCTCCTCCCATTCCCTCTGATGCATTTTGGTGATTGCCCTTCTCCCTTACCTTCTCCCTCAGGCTAAAGGGTTTAGTCTGATATAAAAGGTTTTAGTAATCCAGAAGTTACAATGGGTGCCATAATTCTTCATATTATGCTAATATTGTAGGTGTGCCTGCAGATGGCAGATTTGCAATGTTAGAAATGTTGTTAAATATTGAGACTAGCAAAACTAGTACCATATGCAGTTATTACAGCAACAACAATGTGCTGCCCACTGCTCAGATGTTTGCCCTCCTGTCTGGTATATAGATGTTTAAGATGCAGATCTGACACAAAATATTTCCTTTTAGGTCACCACAAAATATATGGAATTTTTTGAATGTTCTTTAATACATTTGCAACCCAGTCTTGTGTTACCCTTGTTTATACATGCTCCACTGTTAAGAACAGCTACTCCTTTTTTAGCAACCACAATTGGGACTGGCAACTTGATTGCCAAGTGATGATATCACCGAGTGAAACTGGACCTCTGCTTATGATCTTCAGCTTTCATTTGCTTTATAGATCTGCAAAGGTCATAAATGAGGACATTGGTTGCAAAACTACTTTTTTTTATCATCATCATAACGTGATTATTTAATAACAACAACAACAACAACAACAACAACAACAATAACAATAACAATAATAATAACAATAATAATANACAACAACAACAACAATAATAATAATAATAATAATAATAATAATAATAATAATAATAATAATAATAATAATAATAAGCCCCAGAGCTCACTGTAACAGTATTGCCAAAAAGGCTTTAAGAATTGTAAACCTTATTTTGCGAGGCTTCTTCTCGGGCAATATTGAACTGTTAACTAGGGCATACAAAATCTTTGCCAGACCAATTTTTAAATCCAGCTCGTCCACCTGGAACCTGCACTATATATTGGACATTAACTCAATTGAGCGGGTTCAGAGGTATTTCTCAAGAAAAGTTCTCCACTCCTCCACTCACAATAGAATTCCCTATGCCTTAGGCCTGGGCAGTCTCGAACTGTACTGCCTATGGTCCGATCTAAGCGTAGTATAGAAAATTGTCTGCTACAAGGTCTTCTTTATTTATTTGATTTGTCAATTGCTTATAAGATAATAGGCATAAGTATAAATATGAGTAAGAATAGTAAGGAAATAGTAAGGAAATAGGTACAAATAAATGGGGACAATAGGACAGGGATGGTAGGCACGATTATGTACTTTCCACGCCCTTTACAGACCTCTTAGGAATGGGGTGAGGACAATAATAGATAGTTTGAGGTTAAAGGAGTGGGGCTTAGAGGATGTAACCTCTTGCTTGTCGATGACTTCTTCAACCTCAATCACAATAATACATGGGCAAACAACTGATACAAACTCAAAGTAAACCACTCCAAACTCGATTGCAGAAAATACTACTTCAGCAACAGAATAGTCAACACCTGGAATGCTCTACCCGACTCCGTTGTTTCAGCCTCAACACCTCACAGCTTCAAACTCAAACTGTCTACCATGGTCCTCACCCCATTCCTAAGAGGTCCTTAAAGGGGATGTGCATAAGTGCACCAACGTGCCTACCTTTCTTACTGTCCCCATTTCTCTGCATTTACTCCCTTTGTTCTTGTTTATGTTCATACTTATACTTGTTCTCTTGTACATATTTGACAAAAAACAAACAAATAAATAAAATGAGACAGTCCTAAATGAGGACTATTGCTATCATGTTTTTTTGACCAGATCTCTTTCCCATCTTAAAGATCTAAAGGAATATAGATCTCCATCTTACAGAAAGGATAAATCACTCTGTATAAAGTGCTTCGTATTTAGAGCACTTCATATAATTTACCTCAGTGATCTTTACTATTTCTCTGCAAGGTAGATACAGAAGTCCTCACTTTGCCCCCCCCCCCAATGAGTTCATGATTTAGCCAAGATTAGAAAAATGGCTGCTCAGCAGCATTAAGCCTGTTCTCCGGACTAGTTTCTGTCCTCAAAAAATATTAAATATTTCCCCCCCATGCAATATATAACAAAGCATAAATTGTGTCAAAAGTAAAAACTTCATAGCATGCTAAAAAAGAAGGAATCCCACTCCCCACTGGACATTTCTGTATTGTTTGTAGCCCAATACATGCTACCTTTCCACATTACACAAGCCATTCACCATCACCACTCTCTATGGACGCTATAGCTTCATGATGGCGAAGTGGCATGCAGAACCCTCTCCATGGGCATGCATACAGGCTAGCTACTCTTTAGGTTTCTGGCATATGTGAAGACCAACTGGCTGGCATGTGCATGCGCCCCAGCCAGCTGGTCTTTGGTTTCTCGCACTCCAGCGAGTGCAAAGGCCAGCTGACCAATGTGCGTATGCACATCGGCCAGCTAGTCTTTGGGTTTCTGGCACTCCAGCACACATGAAGACCAGCTCACCAGCACATGCATGTGCACTGGCCAACTGGTCTTCAGTTCCCAGCTCTTCAGCATGCATGCACGCATGTGCATTCCAGTTTGGGCACTTGGTGCTGAAAAGGTTTGCTATCACTGCTATAGCTTGTTCTAACTCTACTCTTGTTGATTTGACTATTATTTCATCTACATTCAAAATATTGAAAGGTAAGTGTGTGTCAGTTTTGGAAGCCATATTAACACCAGAAGCTTCCACACTGCCACATTCTTGTGCTTGGGAAATTGGGAGGGCGGATTTCATGGAGCATATGTAGTTAGACATAATAGCATTCTTTACAGTCAAGGTCATGTTATTCCTGCACCTGGATGAGGAGTAGTTTAAGGAAGTCTCAAGTTGGAATGGATGGTGATTGGACCATGTGATGAACTGATGGGTGCAGGGGATGGATTTTGTATTTTTAATTATTGAAGGAAAACCTGGACCTCTCAGATTCGGGTGTTTCCAGATGTGCCAGTATGACAGTTCTAATAAAATGGAACTTTGAGAAAATGCCTTTCTTGGAGTTTTGGTGTTGGAATTTGTTTTTCTGGAACACTGACATTAAGTGTGTATGTGTGTGTGTGTGTGTGTGTGTGTGTGTGTGTGTAAGGAGGGAGGGAGAGGAAGGAAGGAAGGAAGGAGTATGTATGTTTCTAATCTTATTTGCTGTGACCATCTTCTGTATTGTCTTATTATTATTTTGCTTAAGCCTCTCTTATATCTTTGAACTGAACACACTTGCTCACAGTTCTGGAAACATGCATTTCTCCAAACCTTGAGTCAACAGAAATAAACCACTGACAGAGCTGCTTGAACTCTATTCTATCTCAGCAACTATCCTGGTGTTCATGATCAGTGCTGTCCTCACCATTTTAATGAAGATCAGTTTAAAGGCAGTAATTGGCGGATTCCTAGACATAATTTCTCCTACTTGCCTGGGAAATACCAATCACTGTCTTTAATCTTTGCTGGGATGAGCTTGGCCAACTAGGGTTGGAAGTTTCAGCTAGCTTTCAAATTAACTGCAAAAGATGCTATCATGTTTGGGCTACTTCTGAATACTAGTCTACCATTCTTTTGGTACTGCAAGTTGTTTGTTAAGTGACAAGATCACTAATCACTGCTCCTATGTTCAAAAATAGACCAGCGACGGGTTGGTAGTGCAATGGTGTGGGCAGAAGAATGTAGGATGGAGTTTTCCCAGATCTCCTTCATTATCTCCTGTGCCCCCTAGAAACCTAATTCCTTGGTTGTTTAATAGATTGATAGAGAACCAACCATAATGGATTATCCATGGTTTCTGGAATATTTTGAGATGAAATGCCAAGAAAAATGAGCCCTCCTTTCTGGATTGAATTTGTACTTCTGGTTTAATTCTGCTGTAGGAAGCCTGGCCCCAAGAAGGGCTTATTCTGCAGGGTTGTATTGCAAATTCCCTGGAAGTTATGCAGAGAATCTCAGAGGCTGTACTCAATGGGGCCTTTGTATCGTGATCTCAAACAACTTTTGAGTATAGAGAAACAATTTTTCTCTGAGAAATTAACTGGTTTCTAACACATGCACAACTGTTTGATCTACAGAAAGCCATCATTTAATGTTGCTGCAAAAGATACACAATCATTGCAAACTAAGATTGCCAAAGGGTGTAGGCAGTTTTTATAGCCTATTGGGAAAATATTAATAGGACTAAATGTTGCTTATAAGATCTCCAGGGCCCCATTACTTCTCCCTAATCATTATTTTTTTATCAAGATAGAAAGCAAGAATCTTAGCTAATCTGGAATATTTGGTCACATTTCTCTGCTTCCCCTTTAGAGAGAGCTAAAGCCAAAATCCATCAGAGGATTTACAGCATGGCATGGCAGATGGACTTGGATGTTATAGCCAATTACCTCTAAGGGTTCCAAGTCAGAAATTGTGGGGATGTTCTCTGAGGTTGGTCACTTTCTTACAAAAGTCTCTAGAAGACCTCCAAGGTCCCTTCCAACCTTGTTATGTTATATTATGTTATGTTTAGTCACCCAACTAGATAACATCATCAGTGCTAGAAGGGATTTATCTTTCACAGATATTTTTCTCATGATGGTGGCTTTTGAATCTACCAATGATCGGATCTTTGTCCAATGAGTTATTCATTGGTCCTTGTGCATTTTGTCTAGTGTGCAAGTGTAAACATATGCACATAAGCATACAATAATGTTAAGGTCACATATAGCATGTAATGCATATTTTATAGAGGAAGAAACTAGTGATTTCTCCATGATTTATTTTGAATCTTTACAATATTTATACTGTGCTGCATTGGTTGCTATTATATCTCTATAGTTATAGTGGACTAGATCAAACATTGGGGATAGAATAAATGCTTTTTCATGCAGAAACGCTCAAATTCAGCCCTGGTCAAGTTGAATTAAAAGAATTAGGTCACAGTTGACAGATAAACCTGAAATATTTTAATCACATTTTTAATGTTATCTTTTTTGGTTACTTTTTGTCGTGTTGGGGTGAGCATTTATTCTGAGTTGAAGGGTGAAATACATTTGCTATTGTTGTGATGATAATGGGGATGATGATGGCCATTATTACAAATTATTACAAAGGGGGAGTGTTTTGTCCGGGAAAAACAAGAGGTAGACCGGGTTCCCACAGCAAAGTCTTTATTTCATAGCAGTAGTTGAGAAAAGGAACATTGGCTCAAGCCGCGCAGGTCTTTTATACTTTTTTCCCTTCCGGCTTGTAGCCAATGACATTTGTTTGAGTTTGCCGCCTTCCCGCGGCCCTTTTAGTTCTAAACAACCAATCAGAATGCATTATTTGGAGCCAGTTATTTGCATACAGAACAGGGAGAAAGGATAAAGCAGTGAACACTGACAGGGAAGATATCACAAGTACACCAATATACCACCTGGGAAATGGCTCCAGTATTGAAATGTGATCCTAATCAATGAATAGCAGACAATAACTTATAGGCCAAACAAGAAATCAGAAAGAAGAAAGAGCACCAAGGTTTTCTTTGAAAAGTTTATATATTTAATTGTTGTAAATAAATTAGTTTATTGTAGTTCAATTAAAAAGCCCTTTGAAGAACCAGCAGCCCCTACATGTCAAGGTGTATTCTTTTGTGAGGTCATGAAATGGATATCAGCAGCACATTTCAATTGGAAACAAATATTTTCCCCCTTAACTTGCAAAAAACAAAAGAGAAAGATAGAACTAATGATAGAAACAAAGGTTATGGAGCAGGGTGACTAAACTTGGCTTGGAGAAAATCCTTCTTTCTGTTGCAAAGATTTGTGGCTCTCTGAAAAACTGGGAAAGGGGCACATTTACCAGACAGCCTTGCATAGGGGTGTGAAACTTGCAGTGTCACGTTGTCATCATGTGATGTATTGCAACTTCCCCCCCCCTTTATTAAATTGGGTGTGGCCAATGCGTGATATATCCGGCCCCGCAGGTCATAAGTTTGACATCCCAGCCTGGGGTCATTCCAGTCATTAGTTTCATGAAAAACAATTATCATTATCAGCCCTAGTTAGTCATGGAGAGACCCTGAACTTCGTAAAAGCAAAAGAACAACTGTTGACATTAGGAATTCTAAATGGAATTTCACTGTTTTTTTTCCCTCTTCTTGATAACATTTCAAATAGCCAGCACACATTTAGTCAGTGTCAAACAAGAGCCAAATTTCTAGCATCTCCACATAACACCTGAAACACAGTTGTTTTATACAGGTAATCCTCGGCTAACAATCATTCATTTGTAGAGACCATTCAAAGTAACAACAGCACTGAAATAGGTGACTAACAACTGTTTTTCATACTTATGACCACTGCGGCATCTCCATGGTCACATGATCAAGATTCAGACTCTTGACCACTGACTCGCATTTATGATGATTTCAGTGTCTTGAAGTGATACCTTGTGAAAAGTCAATGGGGAAGCCAGGTTCACCTGACTACCACATTAGCAACTTAACAATGGCAGCGATTCACTTAACAACGGTGACAAAAAAGGTCATAACATGGGGGAAACTCACTTGACAACTGTCTTGCTGGGCAGTTGGAAAGTTTGGGCTCACTTGTGGTCGTAAGTTGGGGATTGCCGGTGGCTTATTAAGAGACATCAACCCAAGGGGTAGTTTGAGATGGGGTGGGGGGAACCCATGAAAGAGAAGGAATAAAAACCATAAGCTGAAGAGGAACATGGAGAATGGATGCGCCAAGACGCCCATCACATTTACCCAACAGCATTTTTCAGTCTCTAGCTTACTTGCAATCCTGACCCTAATTGCAAAATATAGAAAGAAGTTTTGGAGACTCTGTTGAAGCCCTCCCTCCTCATCAAAATCATAACTCAGCACAAACAGGCTTTTGGGATGGCTCAAAGAGAATCCTTCCGACATAAGTTTTAATGAAGTTTGCTTAAACCTGATTTTTCATTCCTTCTACATGACTTCATCCATTTATTATTTATTTGGGGCATACACTTATAAAAAAATGTGGAGTGTGCATTTTCAAACGAAAACACTATCATCAGCAACGGGAGTCTTTAAGATTTTAAAAGGGGGAAGAGGAAGGAGATCATGAATGCCTTAAAGCACTCTAACTAAAACAAGGGACTTCTTATTGTGTGGAGAAGCCTTTTTGGTTTTGGTTTTGCCTGGCTTCAGATTTCTTCATCATTTGCACTAGATGAGTTTGATTTCTAGTTTTATAAGATGAAGGAAAAGCTACTCAGTTTCTCCAAAGTAAGAACCTACTTTTTTCTATTAAGGGCTAATAGTTCTTAGGAGAAATCTTGAATCATATCTTCATATCTACTAATAAGATGTCTGTACCATCAATAAATCTAAATATTACATGCCTACAACTGGAGTGCTGTTATTCTCTAGAAACTGCCTGCTCAGATTGGGATCCACAGACTAAAAAATGCAAGAGTTTTGTTCCTTAATCATGGGCTGGGGTGAGGGTAGAGGCAAGATGTTGTTGTTGTTGCCGTTGTTAGTCAGGAAGTTGTGTCCGAACCATCATGAACCCATGGACAGCATTCCTCCAGGCCTTTCTGTCCTCTACCATCCCTTGGAGTCCATTTAAGCTCACACCAACTGCTTCAGTAACTTCATCCAGCCACCTCATTCTCTGTTGTCCCTTTCTTCTATTGCTCTCAATCTTTCCCAGCATTAGGCTCTTTTCCAGTGAGTCCTTCCTTCTCATTAAGTGGTCAAAGTATTTGAGATTCATCTTCAGGATCTGGCCTTCTAAAGAGCAGTCAGGGTTGATCTCATCTAGAACTGACCAGTTTAATCGACTTGCAGTCCAAGGGACTCACAGGAGTCTTCTCCAGCACCAGAGGCAAAATAGGGATTGGCAAAAGGACAGCAGATGGATTAATGGAATTTAATGGACCACCCAATTCTATGAAAGTCTGGGTGGCATAGAACATTGAAAGCCATGGAATCAAAAATAGCAAGAAAATAACAATTTATGTCCTAGTTAACTGGCAGATTTCATGAAAGTTTTCCATCGGCTCAAGAATAGGTGGATAGTACTTCAACTCAGCAAGAAAGAAAGGCTCTTGTAATGGCCTTACCTCCTCATTTGTTCAAGGTGGTGGTAATGATGATGTCATGATGATGTGTAAAAACAATGAGGGCTACATAGCAAAGGGTTTCCTCAGTGGAACCACTGATTTCCGATACAGGTAGTCCTTAACTTATGACTACATTTGGGCCCAAAATGTCTGTTGCTAAGCAAAACAGTTGTTAAGTGAGTTTTGCCCCTTTTTACGACCTTCTTAAAAAAGATACATAAGTTGACGTTTATTGTCATTTTTACTGTGGGCACACTGGCACAAATTAAAAATGAAATTCTGTTGCCTGCTCTCAAAAGTATACATATACAAAGCACACATATAGACATGCTATATACATATATATGTATATGTCTACATCCTTAGATATAAAATACATATAAATTCTTGCCACAATTGTTAAGTGAGTCATTGCAGTTGTTAAATTAATAACATGGTTGTTTAGGTGATTCTGGCTGCCCCATTGACTTTGCTTGTCAGATGGTCATAAAAGGGGATCACATGACCCCAGGACACTGCAACCATCATAAATACCTGCCAGTTGCCAAGCACCCCAATTTTAATCATGTGACCACAGTGATGCTACAATGATTGTTAAGTGTAGAAAAATAGTAATATGTCACTTTTCAGTGTTGTAGTAACTTTGCTGTTATAACTCTAAATATGTCTGCTACTGGACTCTGCTGTCCTTGTATTATATGAAACTACATCAGCTCTGCCTGCTTCAGTTAACCTCGAAACAAAGAGAAAAAAGTGAAGAGAAGGGAAACAGACAGAGCCGATGGAATAAATATTGATTTCCTAATCTACATGTTCAAATGGTTGCCGATGCAGCCTGATGTGACAGAGGTTTTGTGGACACTCAATTCATAAAGATCTCTGACTTCAACATTTTAGCTTCCAACTATCTCAAAATGAAGCAGACAAGGCAGAGTTTAGAAATACTGGATTGTTGAGGTATAAGATTTAATAGCTGCCAGCTGCTGTAAGGCTGATGCAATGTAAAGCTGATGCAATATAAGGATGATGCAATAAGGATGAATCAGCATAGCATGGGTATTGCCCTTTTAAGACGAAGAAGGGATTCACAGAAGTCTTTACTCCTTTAAGAGGTGTTTACATAAGGCTGACATTATAGAAGGTGTGCTTTCTCTCTCCTTGTGTCTGTTATCCATTGCGGAGTTCTCCGTGTAGAGTTAAGAAGATTGATTGCTTGTCAGGTATTTGCATACCACATATATTTCTGTATATGTTTTGTATATAAATCACTGTTAAATGTCTAAGTCTCTGTGTGCTGCATTTTGCTCCTGGGTAGTCTCATAATAGTAGGCACACTGAAAATGCTCAGACATGGGTTTTTTTAAAAAAATCTGTTTTGGTAGCAAAGGGTGGGGGAAGGCTTCAAAATCCCACAAGGCAATCACATCAGTGTAAGGCTAAGATAATCATCTGCTGAATCTACCAAGGCCTTTGCATTTATTTTCTAGCCAGCTGCTTCAATAAGTGGTCTTCTATGCGGGGTGAGCCTGAACCAGATAGAATATTTGTATTTGTATTTCATTTGTATTTGTATTTCATTTCTAACCTGACTTTTCATTACTTTCTCCCTGCACCAGGGCCAGAAGATCTGAAAATTAAAACCAAAGTATGCCAAAGTAACATTTAACCAACATAAAATCACAGTGGCCTTCAATTATACCAAAGCTTCTCAACATTTATGGAAATTATGGAAATCTGAAATGATATAGGAATTTGAGCAGCTCCTCCATGTATAAAACTTAAAGATTTCAACTGGGGTTTAGGCTGAGCAAGAAATAAATGTACAGGTGGTCTTTGACTTACAATAATTCATTTAACAACTTTTCAAAGTTATGGAAGTGCTGAAAAATGTTACATGACCCATCACTTATGACTGGTGTACTTATGAATCAAAGCAAATTATAAAAATCTCTTAGTCCAGGAATGAATACAGCTGACACCTGGCACGGATCTGTGCAAAGGTTTTCCTCGGCATAGATACCACCTGCTCTTAAACCAGGAGCTGCAAAGCCAGAAAAAAACAACTCTCAGATTGCACATCCAGTCCCAAATTGAAGAAGTCCTACCCAATCCAGAACATCTTGCTGAAATCATCTAGTTTCTCCAAAGTCATCTCTGTGAGATGGAACTTTTTCACACTTGGCAATATTTTAGCCAGCTTTGAGAAGCTGTTAAATGATCATTCCAAGCATACACTGATTATGTCATCCAATTTGGTAATGAGACGTCTGCAAGAAATCCACCAAGCTCAGAGAGCTCCAAGGGCCCCATAAAGCATGCCCTTACACTCACATCCCATCCCACGTAAGGAAGCAGTTGTGCTTGTTATCCCATCAACAACCACCAAGGAATAGTGGGAGGGGAAAAGAAACTGGGAAAATCCTCAATCATGTTCCTGAAATTATCCCACATTAAATCAGTACCTTGTTTCTCAGGCACAATAGGAATCAACAATAAGCACAGTTTATGCCAACACACTCTTCTGCTACTTGAAGGACTAGACAATAGAATAATGCAGTCACCTGCTGCATTGCTTACTTTTAAAGGGACAAATGCCTATTTGTGCAAAGAAAAGGCAATATAATCCACTCATTCAGTGATATAAAAAGAATAAAAAAAATTGCTGCTTCTTAGTGTGAAAAGGGAGGGAGGGAGAGAGGAAGGAAGAGATGGACGAGATAAATGAGGAAGAAAGGAAGGAAGGAAGATAAATGAGGAAGATAGGTAGGTAAGAAGGAAGGGAGGGAGGGAGGGAGGGAGGGAAAGAAGGACTTAAAATGCATATATCATTACAGAATAGAAATGCCTATTGAAACTGTCTGCCTTTTCTATTTTTTTTTTGTTGGCTAACCTCTGTCAAACTTTGAAGGACTGTAATGAAAACTGGCAGAATTTTGTTTCCACGGTGCCGAGAGTCCAGAGGCTGCAATTTCCAGATATAAATACTTATCAATTGGTTTCCCACAAGCATCAGAGAAGTGAGAGAAGAAAACCTTTTATTTGAAGTAAAATCAGACATTATGTGTGTGGGATGGGGGTGGAGGTGAGGCTGTCATTTACTTTTCATAAAAGCTAGCAAGTGCTAAAAAAGAAAGGGTAGTGTTTTCTTTGTACTGCCACACTTTTCCATCTTTGCCTTTTTAGAAGTGGGATAATTTTTTAGACAAAATTGGAGGACTTGATCCACTAAATAAAAGCTGCCAAAGTGAGTGAGTTTTGTTTATTTCAATTTTTAAGTACAATTCAGTTGCTTTCCTGGTAAACTATCAAATGTAGCTTAGTGTGTGACGCCACAATATCTATTGAAATGAAAAAACCACCTTGGCTAAGTGGGACTTACTCTGAGGGAGGCAAATTTGTAGCCTAAAATCATTGAAAAATCAGCAGGAAATCATGTCAGACCAAAAACAGCCTGTGCCTTGTCTTGTTAAGGGGTTAGTTTCCAGAAGGATAAAAATTCAAGAGATTGTTATGTAAAGATACAGCATCAAGCTTTCCCAAAACAAGCAAAGAGACCAGGCACTTTCCCAGATGACAGGAAGGCTGTTGGGAACAACATTTTTTTAAAAAGTCTCCAACTAACAGATTATAAACTGGTTTAAAATGGAAAGAGTTCAGCTAAAATTCTTGTCATCCTGTTCCTTTCATGCCAGCAAATCTTGCTGAAGAGAACATGGTGAGAATCTCACACAGAGAAGAATTGCAGGAAGCAGCTTCCAAAAAGTCTGACATCTCTCAGAAGGATCAGATGATAAATACTGTGGCTCTGAAGGCTGTTCAAGGAGTTGAATTAAATTGGGAAAATAAACCTGTTCCACAATAGCAAATGACACTACATTTCAAGACTACACCACATCTCCATCTAAGCAGGGTCTCTCAGCTCTTGACTGACCTTGCAGACAGGTCCATGCAGGGGTTTGGGGTGACAGTATAACAGCAGGTTGTCGTTGTCCGCTTTGGGATTTTTACTTGCCAACTACCCTACAGCCCTGGAGTGTGTCTTCCAAGAACTAACATACTTGGATTCTACCTCCTCCTTCTCTTGCTTCTGATTCATGGAGTTACCTCCTAAGAAGGTTTTGATTCAGCCGACCCAAAACAGCAATCAAAATGGAACTGGGCACATGACACATATCACAGCCATCTTGAACAGGTGCAATGAATCGATCTGTTTTCAAACATAATTTAAATTGTCAAGTTTCAGCTATTAAATCCCTACATGGCCTAGTACAGCGGCCCCCAACATTTTAGGCACCAGGGACCAGTTCCGTGGAGAAAGGTTTTTCCACAGACTGGAGGGGGCATGGTTTTGTGTGCTGCCTACATTCCACAGATGGGGCTTTGCTTGTTTGCATGGCCCAGTTGCTCTTTCAGAGTAAGTCCCACTTAGCCCAGGTGGATCTTTCATTTCAATAGATACTAAAATTCCTAATGGGAAGCCCCCCATCTAGATATTGATCAGATTCATGATACCGTTGTTAGCTCCAAACAATGTATTAAACCAGACAGTTCCAGACCATTTGCTGAGCTCCAGTGAAGCCCCTCAGGACCTTACATCAGCTCTAATTAATAACCAATCAATGCTATTTATTAAGTAATATTTGTGACTAATGGCACACAAGACAATCAAATAAGTCACTGACATTTTATGGGAAATTTAGCTCAAAGACTATTCTGAGATTAGCATACAAAGCAATAGAGAATGCAATACATTTGATTCAATTAGGGGCAAACTGACAGTTCAAAGAAAGATGAGGAAGCAAGGGATTCTGAGAAGCGGCTTACTTTAACGGAGCACATACAGGGCTCAGCTCTAGAAAGGGAACACATGAAAATAAAATGTAGCCTTACCTTTTTTGGTACAGCAAGGAAGGAGACTGATTTTAAGGCTTCTGGCTGCAGAAAAGAAAGAATAGCATCCGGATAGGGTAAAGAATGGGAAGATGGAGGCTATGGCATTGCAATGAAAACTGTATCCCTTTCCTTTGTGCAACGTCACTACTTCTGCCAACTTTTCTGATTTCTCCCCATTAGAGAAATATATTCCAAAAGGGTCGGTGGGGAGACAAAAAAGGCACCAGGTAAGAGGTTTATTGAATAGTCATAAGACCTTATCAGTAACATAACATAAATATAAATACAGATAAGTTAGATACATAAGAATACAGTAATAAAAACATATGTGAAAAACCAGGGAGTCAGAAATCAGATAATAGATCACCCTTGCAGGATACACCAATTTATTCAATATATTGGGTTCTTAAGGCCCGGTCCCACTGGCCGACGGACGCAAAACGTATGCATAAAGGACACAGCGGACGAGCAAAATTTCGATTCGGGCGGTGGCTCCATCCGTTGTCATCCATTCCAAAAAGTGGTGAAAATTTGCATAAACAGAATGGAAAAGAACGGAAAAGAACGGACGTGGGTAGTATGTAGCGGGGATGTTAAATGGATGTTCATAGGAAAGCCTAGCGGATGACAGCAGATGGAAGCAGATGACACATCCGAAGGGTTCCGGGGAGAATTTCAAAGCGGATGCATAGCGGAAGGGCAGATGCATAGCGGATG
>BHFT01071909.1:0-24507 GCA_004320025.1 Laticauda laticaudata | reverse complement strand
AAAGGTGTTAAATGAAATGACTGTGTGTTTTTGATTGTTTGGTGACTTTGGAGATTTTTGGAAATTCTTATTTGAAATGATGTAAAATATCCATTTGGGTCGTTTAAAAATTTTTTTTTTAACAATGGCATTACTTATGGGGATGAACTGGAAAAATGGGAATTATAAAAGGATGAAACCAAGAGAAACAAGAAGGGAAAGGATTCTTTTGGCTCAATTTTTTCGTTTCCTTAGAAATGGCAATTACTACATATGAGAACTACAAGAAAACGAAGATTGGGATGAAGAAGAAACCATCCCTAATGAACAACAAACTTTATTTGGGGAAGAAAGGGGAAAGGAGAGAAAGAGAAGTGGAGAATTTAAGAACTAAAACAACAACCAAAAAAAGGGGAAAACAAGGTGAAAAAGGGACATCACATCAGAAAGCAAACAGAAGAATATCACAAGAGGGGGGGAGATTAAGAGACAAGGGGGTAAAGGGTAGAGGTGGAGAAGCAGGGGGAAAGAAGGGAAGAGAAGCTACAAGGTTTGAAACCAAGATGTAAAGAAACAGAATTTATTTAGAGATAATGGGTAAACATACAATTGAAAAAAGAGATTCTGCAGGTTAACATAAATTGTGTTTGTTGTAATTTGTATTTGAAAATAATGTTAGCAAAATGGGAATAAATATATGATTATAAAATGGGACAAATATTTAATGTAATTAGCGAAATTTCTTTAAATAAAATAAATGAAACAAAATATGACAGAGAATTGATTAAAGAAAATGGAACACTGCATTGTATTAATATATTTAAAACATAAGTGAAATAGGGGGAAAGTAACTAAAGCAAAATGTATAAATGTTTTCCCAAGAAGCATGATATTATTTAGAAGGATTTGTAAATGTTTAAGACTTAAATGAATACTAATTTTAATGGATATAATTTTAATGTGCTATGGATTGTTGTTTTAAATTATATTATATATTTAAAAAAAATTTTTTTTTCCTTGTTTTTAAATATTGAGTCTATCTTTAGAATGTACTACGCAGAATCTGAATGAAAATATGTGTTATGTTAAGCTTTAAACTAGGGGAAGATAAGTATGATAAGGCATTATAGCTCCAATCGGTCCATTACAGAAGAAATTTGTTTAATGAGAAAAGATAATAGACAGCTGAAATAGGACAGACAAAGGATATAAGATGATTAAAATTGAGATGAATAAAATATAACAGAATTAAGAGAGTGAAAAGAGGGGAGAAGCTATAATAGAAATGTAAAATAGTGAAATAAAGAAATGATATGCTATATAAAAGTAAGCACGAACTTGAATTTATGTCTGGTACAAAAAGATGTAACTCGGGGATCAAAACCTGCGCCAAAAATATATTTTATGTTTTTTATGTTTGTGTTTTGTTTGTAAATATGTTGTTTGTTAAATAATAAAATTCTTTATAAAAATAATAATAATATATTTTTTGGGAAAGATAACAAAGTGGTAGACCACAATAGCGGAACGAGAAGTTTTTGTTTTGCTGGGATGAATAGGCATGGGAAAAGGAAGAAGCGCCAATGGCACCAGCCCAGGATCTCTCCCGACCAATGAAGAACTGCAAAACAATCCAGAATCAGGAGCGCTTTGCGGCAAGAAATTTTGTAAAGTAAAACTAACCCACCTCCCATTTCCAGCCATCTTGAGAAGTAGAACGGGACCTGCAAAGAGATCTGAACAAACAACAGATACTTAGACCTTTCCTGATCTAGTGGGGAGGAGCAAAATGAGAGATTTTTTCACAAAACAATCTGGGCTAGCTCAGCTGATATGGATAAAGACGATAAAAAGGTTAACATCGCAAACCAATTCAGAAGTGAGGATGAGCCTTACTGGTGGGAGAATGGCGACAGATTTATGGGAAAGCAATGGCTTCTTAACAGCACAACAGTTGACTTCATATTGAACACTAACACTCTCGAGCATGATGTAGAGACACTAGAAAGATATCTCGTGCAGCACAATTGGGCTACAGACACTGAAAATAATCCAAAACATAGAGATTGTGAACAATTTGAGCGAGCTTTAATTAATAAAGCTTTGCAAAAAGGGAATTCTGCTCATGGTAGAAGACATTTTCCCCAGGAAGGCTGGGGTTTCTATACAGTTCAAATTGCAGTGTCTGCCCTTTTCCTGGGAAAATAAATTTGAAGATCATACTTAGAGGGGTTTGAACTTTAATTTCAAATTGAAATGGTTCTTACAACAAAATACTTGCTCAATTGAAAAAAGCTGATTTAAAGAAGAAAAAGTGGTTTGATAGAGATTGCTCACACTGAAAAAGGGCATAATGATAACAGTTTAGATCCAGTTCTGTAGAACTATGGTTACTTATTCCTTGGTAGTTTGGAACAGCTGATAAAATGGGCCCTAGCTGTCCCCGCCCCTCTCAGCCCTCTTCTCTGTCCCTTCCAGTCAATCTTAAATGTGCCATGTTCAACATTGCACAATGTTCAAATCGCATGCATGCACATCAACGACATGCACATTGCACACATGCATAACAAGCTGAATGCCTTTAACCCACCCACCCCGCCCATCCTTATCTCAGCCATGTGCCATTTGCTGCCTGCAGTTCCTTCCTTTGTATTGCCTGCCAGCTCAGCTAGTCCTTGAGTTTTGAAGATTTGTCTTTAAAGAATCCAAGTCCAGCTCCTTTTTAGGACAACTAAGGTTATGCAAGCAACAAGTCCATCAACTAGAATGGGTAAAAGCTGTCGCTAAGTTGGCATTGGGTTTGAGTTTGCTCTCTTTCCTTTTATTAAATCAATTACCATGAGACACCACCCACGCACAATCCCAGGCTTATCCCCTCAGTTCAAGTCCCGTCACACTAACCTATTTCTCTAAATGCTATTAACCCTGTATAGATGTCTTCCTCATTCCGAACCCTCACTAAACTGAATCCAAAGGAGTACCACACCTGGTGCGCCTTTCACCATGTCTTAACTCAATACTTACTTTCCACCTATATGTGTCCCAAGCCCCGTCGAACAATATGCCACCACATCATCCATGAAAAAGGCATATCCAGCCTCCGAGTTGTTCAGAATCTATCCGCAAGCTCTCACAGCTCTGCTGAGTCATTCTAAAGCAATCTTCAACCCAATCCACTAGCCACCAAACAATACAGTCCGGATGTCAGCAGAGCTGAGGTGATATGTTATTCTCCCTGCCAAGCTGACTTGCTGTTGAGGTCGTTTGGAGTTGACGCCAGCCATTGCTGTCTGCCTTCCACCATGATCTGCCTATGTGAGTGAGGTTCAACTGCAATCCCGGTCTCCTAAGCGACGCCAGCCCCAGTTTGAATCCCGACTCCTCGCGCAGCCTAGGCTGCCACCACGCGCTACTGCCATCACTGCCGCTCGCCGCTATCGCCTCCCATTGTGTTTTTTTCGTGTGTGTTGGTGGTTGTTGATATTTGTACGCAGTGAACGCTTTGCATCCGCTTAGGCATTGCTAGGCATTCCGTTAGGCATCCGGTCTGCATCCGCTTCATCGCTCGGCATCCGCCTCGTGCATCCGTTCCTTCGTTGTGCATGCCGCTTGCTGTGCTCCGCCTGGAAGCCCTGTGGATTGTGCCATCCACTTCCATCCGCTTCCATCCGCTAGGCTTCCGGTGGAGCATACACTTTCATCCTGGCTAATACATCTTCCACCCGTCGTTCCCTTTCCGGGTTGTTGTCTACATTAATGACAAAAAATTCGGGCCACCTTTTGTAGAGCGGATAACAACGGATGGAATATTTTCCTCAATGCCGCCTGTGTCCTTTTTACAGATACGTTTTAAGCCATCCGTGACGGCCCTAATGTGGACAGGAGGGAGCCCTTAAGTGTAGACTGCAGAAGAAAACAATCAACTACCATCCTTGGCCTTCGCGCGATTGAGAAACAGTTATGGCTGCATTAGTCAAAAAAGGAGGGCTGGCAAACTATTGTAGTAACAGATCCTTCACATCTACGGACACTAAACTGTTTCAATTTATACCGTTTTCAAAACTATGCTTATTAAGAGTGGTCCCAACCTTTTTTTTGGTACCAGGAGACCCACGTTTCATGCAGAAGACTTTTTTCAAAGGACACCAAGAAAAATCAATTCTTCCCCAATAGTAAAGGGGGCTTCTTGCTTTTAGCCTAATAATAAAATATATATTTTAAAATCACAAATTATTCATTCTTTGGCGGCCCGGTACAGAAAATGAATCCATGGACCGTGAAAATGTTCTTGGGGCCCAGTGGTTGGGACCCTGCTATAGGCAACTGCCACAGCCAAGAACAACATAGATATCAAGAACAGGTTTTTTTTCCCCAAACACCATCACTCTGGTAAACAAGATATATCCTGTCAACACTGTCAATCTGATATTAAGTTTGCGAGGTTACTATTACTAAATTTGAATCCTCCCCATCCTTCCTTTCAACCTGCATCCTCCTCCCATTTTGACTGTATGACTAACTTTGTTGCTTGTATCCTAATGATTTTTATTGAACTATTTCCTAGTATGATTTGATTGCTATTGGTACCCTATGACTATTGTTAAGTATTGTAATCTATGATTCCATGACTCTTTGAAATGAATGTATCTTTTCTTTAATAACACTGAGAGCACATGCATCAAGACAATTTTCCGTGGGTGTGTCCAAATCAACCTTGGCCAAATAAAGATTCTAATCCTATCCATATCCTATCCTATTCCTATCCTATCCTATTCTATTCTATTCTTAAAAATTAAAACCAGAGCAACCTTTTTTTGGCTAAGAAAATGAACAAAAAAACCCTGAAAAAACCATTGAAACTTTATATTGTTACACATGTTGACATCAGCAAGAATTCTTAGCTACCAAAAATGGAAAGATACTCTAATTCCATCATAGATGAACAACTGGAAAAATTTGATTGGAACTTTGCAAAGATAAATTAAATTAACTAGCTTAAAATTGAGGAAAAGATATATTCAGGCCTTGGAAATTGCTTTGGATTTTTTGTCTTTGAGATAGAAAAAAAATGAAATGCTGTGTTTGCTGATTAGATAAGTTTGTTGTTATAGAAATGGCTAGTTAAATATTGGTCTCTAATGGATCACCAGTTAAGTATGATCAGCCAGTGTCGCTGCAGCTTAACTAGAAAGCTGATCTAGATTACAATCAAACAAAGAAATAGTATCAAGATCACATAAAGTATTAGTACCGTTACTTTAATAATGCACTGGTAAACACATTTGGACTACTACATTCAAATTATGGTCACCACAAATAACAAAACAGATGTTGAAACTCTAGAAAGAGTGCAGCAAATAGAGCCCCCAAAGTTTTTAGGGCTAAACCATATGATGAAAGAATTGTGAGCTTAGGTATGTCTGGTCTAATAAGAGAAGGAACGGGGTGACAATGATAGCTGTCTCTAAGTATTTTAAAGGACGTGTCACAAGGGAAGACTGTCACCCTCTATTACCCCCAAAGAATCTGGAGGACAGGTCAAAGAAAGTAATGATGGGAAGAAGAATTCCCAACTAGATTTTAAAAGAAATGTGTCCTCACGCTGGACATAGAAACAGTTTGCCTCTCCAGATTTGAGGCTGCTTCATCACTGAAGTTTTTCAAAGAAGAGATTGGACAGCGCTATCTGTCTGGAATGGTATAGGGCCTGTGAATGGCGAACCTGTTGGCATGCGTGCCGAGAAGGTGACACCAGAGCCCTCTTCTGTGGGAATGTGAGTCGTGGCCTCGTCAGCACAGCTCTGACCACAACAGACATCGAAGGCATATATGCACAATGCCTCCTGCGCGGCCAGCTGGTCTTCGGGTCTACTATGCGGCACCATGTAATGGGGACAGGGTGCATGCATGGGAGCCGACACATGCATGAGGGTGGGGCACATGCAGCAGGGATATGCACATATTGCATTTTGGGAAATGCATGCACATGTACAACGTTTTGGGCACTTGGTGCCGAAAAGGTTAGCCATCACTGGTAAGAGTGGACTCCTACTTGCTATATCTTCAAAAGTCCCTTTCTGTACTTGCTCTGTAATTTGTATAATTAAGTGTATAAGCATAAAAGATGAGCTATGATATTAATATGGTATTCTACTGTGGCTTTAAAAGTGAAAGTCCAATGCTTTTTATTTCTTTTTTCCCTTATTCCTGTACTCCATTCTTTCCCCTTTTCCCTCGTTCTGGTACACAATTCTATATCAAAATTCTTTACAGTGTTTCTTATCCAGTTATCTCTTGTTTGTTTTAATAACTTCAAATTTATTTGTTTTTTTTTGGCTTGCCTCCCATACTCCCCTTTTGGATCTTGCTGTATCAATAAATTTGTAAATCTTTAACTTCAACAATTCAGGCTGAATATCTTTTTTTCCCAATTGTCTATCCCTGCTAAAACTGCCCAGGTCTCCAGAGTATCCCACCAAATTCCAATCCTATCTGGCTTCAACATATTTCAGGTTAATCTAATCATTTAAATATCTTAAAGCACTTTTTCTCCTTGGTTTTTTTCCTTCAGTCATTATTGGTCTTTATTAAGGTATCTCCTTCTCGATCTCTTCTTGCCTTTTGTTTTGCTGGTTTGTTCCATTCTATTTTTTCTTTTGTTCTTTCCTGCTAATCTCCTCTTTCCCTGGATTCTTTGATCTCCATTCATTTATCCAGTTTTTGCTCCTTAATTTTCCCATATATGCCTGTATTAAGATCTTTATCTCTGTGTCATTTCTTTTTCTTCCATAAATACCCCTAATACTTTTGAAAACATCAACGAACCATTTCTCTTCTCGCATTGAAATATCATTCATTTTCCCTCTGATGGAGCATCTTGTCTTAATTTAATAAGTCCCACTCTTTACTCAAATAACAAACAATATATTTTCACAGTCCAATATTTATACTTCATCAAAAAGTTTTAATAATCGTAGTTCTTTACATCTCTCAAGATTAGGACTAGAAAGCCCCTCCACAAGGTCCTTTCAATACTACTTATTCCTGGTTTATTATTCTGTTATTGCCTCATCAAATACCCAGCACATTACGTTCAAAGCCGGAGAATCAAAAAAGCCAAGTTGGAAAATCCAAGTTTCGGGAAACAGGTATACCATATCCTTTTACTTTGCAATTTTGTAATTCACTCCTTATATTTTTTTTAACTTATGTCTTTTTCTGTTTGCCATACAGAAAATAAATTCATAATAACAATTTCGAATGTTAGCTCCCTATTTACTTTCTTCATTATAATACATTGACTTCTTGTCGTCGGTAATTAAAAGCAGAATGGAATAGAAACAATCTATTCTGGCCACCCGTCATTTTTTTAAAAAATATTTTTATAAAAACAGCATGAATTGTATAAAAAACACTAAGAGTTTGTGTAATATCATACCTATTAATGTTATTTTCAATATCCTGGAACATTACACATGTAAATAAATATTCTATTCTTACATTATTGAATTTACAAGTTGCCTATGTTTAGATTATATATTCATTTTTAGGGACCATTTGTAATGATATTGTTCTGTGAACATGAGTTTGACATATAACTAAATTTCTGTTCAATAGTCCATTACAGTGTTTTTGCTGCCACATTTTCTTGCTTTGTATGCTTCCTCAGCGTGGCATCAATTATTTTTGAACAATGAGCTTCCTCCATCCCTTCTGTTCCACTTTCAAGTGCATCCGTCATGGTATTATTACAGCATTATTGCATTCATCAAGCTCAAAAAGCACACATTTCTCAAATTGCTTTAATCATACTTTCAATTTCTCTATTCAATAGATATTTATCCAAATATGTTTTTAACAACATAGTTTAACAATGCTAATTTAATATGTATCAACTAAATATTTATTTGAAATAATACAAAAAAGAAAAAACTGTGATATTAAATGCAACACATAAGAACACAAAATGCCACCACAGTTGTATTGGTCACATAACATGCTTAATGTTGTTAATTACTGATGAGCTGCCTAGCTCTGCCTGGTTCAGCTCTGCACCTCACAGGCAATACAAATTGCCCCTATACAGGACGATAGGGGGCAATAAAGCCTTGTGTACATGAGATGAGCAGACAATGAGAGCAATGCCTCGGGTGAGGATGAACATGGTGATAAAAAACAGACGGCAGCCTGGAATCCAGCTTGCTAAGCAGTTGTCCCAAGGCCAGGCACCACTGAGAAAATGTGGCATTACCTACCAAACAGCTCAGCATTCACACAAACTGTTTTGATGAGCTCCTGATTAGGCTTGCCGATATTGACACTGGTCATGACGAAGAGGGATGGGCTGCCAGATAAACTTTTTTTGTATCTTTTGAGGGTGGAAAAATTGCAGAGCTAGCCTGACTGACGCAGCCACCAGCTAAAAAGGGCAGTGTACTCGATGCAGATGATGAAATTGGCCAATATAACATCCTTAAAGATCCAAGTGTTGTACTTGATATTCTAAATATGATGATTCTAAAATTTTTGTGGGATCATTACATCACAAAAATTAGTATGCACTACTTCCCTATATATTGCACTCAATTTGTGAAATAAAAAGTATGGTAAAATGAATTCACAATACCTTATAGGCTGTTTTTCAGTGCAAAAATATAAAGAGAAAGCGCATGCGAAGCGTACTAAAAAGCATATATTAAGAAAAGAGTGTCGTTTTTCTCTCATAGGATAGAAACTCATATGGATCCTGGAAACTCCACTATTACAATTGGGTAATTAATTGCATAATGTTAAAATCCAACTGTAAACGAATCCTAAAAATTTATTGAATTCTTTTTCTTCCAATAAATAACCAAAAGGCCCAGGTTGGAATTTACATATGATTAATGAAAAAGCTATCTTTTCAATTGAGTCTGCAGCTTGGTGAATTCTTATCGGCTAGGTCTCTCCATACTCATTCTGATCTGTGCACTAATTTCAATTGAAGTTTTTCCGTATTGCTGTGGCCCTCACGTCAGCTTTGATAGTGTCCAGCCACCAATCGCTTCTTTGGATGGCACTGTTCCATTTTATTGCTAAACTCTTTCAAACACATTAAAGTTGCTTTCTCTAGTGAATTTGCCATTGCATTTGACATGCCCAAAAGTAAGTGAGAACACAGTTCTCATGCTTTTGCCTTCTAAGTTGACAATAATCTGGTAATTATGCCATTTGTAGCTTGCCTTGTTAATCACTTTAGCTGCTACGAACGGAATTGCAGAACTCCTCCAGCACCACAGCTCAAATAGAACACTGATTTTTGTTTCTTGTTTTTCTTATCTATGTACAACCTTACATAACCATAATAGTTTATGGGGAACACCACAGTTTATAAAAAAAAACCATGAAGCCAAAAAAATGAATAAAACAAAAGCAATATCTAAAACCACATAACTTGTTATGGTCTCACTCAGGTCACTAACAAAGTAATAAAATCCCAAATTTCAAAAACCTGAAAAACAAAATAAGCAAGGCAATTCAGGACTTACGCCGGATTAAATTACTTGAGCTGAGAATGTTCTATGGCAGTCTCCACAGCAAAGCTGTCTGCCAGTCTGCATAAGAGAGAGAATACGTAAATCCAAAAGTGCTCGACAACAGCACAGAAATCCCAGCAAGCCTCTCTCACTAGTTAAAACATTTGGTTTCCTGAAAAGAAACCCAGAGCTAACCACACCATTTTATTCCCCTGTTGGGCTGCGTATCAGTCTCTTAATCTCGTCCTCTGAATTTGTCTTTTCTTTTTTGCGTGACATCTCACGCTGTTTGCTGCAGTCTTGGCCTCCGGCATCAACACAAACATTCCCTCAGCCTTATCCTCAGTGTAGAGGCTCTGCATAATGCTCTCCCTGATTATGCTGTCGACACCGAAGGCACAAATCAGGGAGGAAATCCTGCCGCAGGAAGGAAACGTCCTGGGGAGGAAACGGCAATTCCACAAGTCCTCTAAAGCAAAGCAGGCTCAAAACCTACAGAAGCCACAAATCCTCTCCCTTCCTCCACTAGACCAAGTCCTCGACCTCTGAAAAGCAGGCTCATCTTCCCTGATCACAAACACTATTCCTCATCACAGGCCTTTCGCCGAGTCTGATGATCAGGATGTGTTTTACCAATTGGGAAACTGTGCATGGAATCTCCGGAATAAGAAGTCCGGGGCATGGACCGTGGCAAAGCAATCACACCCAGGAAAGAGCTTTCCAGTCCAATCCCCCAAGCCTGCTTGACAAAGATTGAAAATCGTCCTATTCAACCAGTGAGAATCCCGAAATGCTGGACCACCGTGTCATCAGCAGCCGGCATCAATCGTCGCAGTACAGATGGAGCAAACCATAGCATCGGGGAGAATGGAGAGCACACGAAGCCGGGCATGCAGACATCAGAAGGGAATCGGTCGAAGAAAGGATGAATGCGCATAGCAGCAACCAGTAGAGTCAGTTCGATAAGCAAACAGAATTGAATGATCACACTCAATAGGACGGACCGATGAAGGCATGGCTCCATAACTTTTTGAATTGGACCGATCAACCCATAGATGCTTCGTGGATAACCACACCCTGTCTCACCGCATGGCCAGAAGAGGTGCTCGCCCGGTGCTGAATGAATCCCACGAACCTTTTATAACGTCCTACTTAGTCTATTCTACATTGCTGTGAAATCAATTGAGTGAACTTTAATGTCATCCTAACAGAAGTCCCACCGTCTCGGGAATGGGAAATCCAAAGAGCGACAATGGAAAAACCTTGGATGGAAACCCACATTTGCGTAAAAAGGTGTTCATGCTGAGTGGCAAGTGTGCCTGGGAGTTGTTGAAAGCAAACTCCCTAAAGGGAGATAAAGTCCATCCAAATTCGTTCTGATCGGTGTTGACAAAACATCTTAAATTATTGGGCGTAGCCATGCCAATCACCTTCTACGTCCCACGCAGCAGTCTCCGGATGGTGCACCAATGACAAGCATAACCTGTACCTGCAATGGTAGTGGCGTCATTTAGGCTCTTCCCAAAACTTGCAGCCCCGGTAAAACTGTACACGCGAACCGACAACCACCCTGTCCGGTAGAACCATGCAGATGGAACATGTGTTGCAAAAATAACTGGGCAGTAGTATGAGCCGACGTAATCTCTGGACAGGGGATATAAAGTGAGCATTCTTGGTCCAGCATATCAACCACCATTGAGCACTGTCGTATATCCCGACGAAAGAGGGCAAAGGTGTTTAAAAAGTCCATGGAAGATTGCCCCCCATTGGTCTGTCTGGAGTCGGCAGTGGTTGAAGGAGACCAGGAAGGTGCACGCCCGTTTGTGGCTTTCACTTGCCAAACATGGTACAGCAGGACGCAACATAGGCGTAGACATCATGCTGGACTCGAGGCCAACCAAAAAGTCCATGTGAACAAAGATGAGGGTCTTAAAAATACCCAAAATGGCCCAGAGGCAGAGTTGTCGTGACAATTGAGTCATAATAAGGGCTTCTAAGTATCCTCGTTGGCACATACAAATGCCCTCGATGTCGTAGTAAGCCTCTCCATAAGTCCATGGGAGTCAAGGTCCTAATTTCTCCTTCTCTGCTGCGACCAAGGGTTCTAGTGCGCTGCGCCTCTCATAATCCCAAGCCCTCAAATTCCACTGGGTTCTGGATAAACAGCCATAAGAATTCCAGTGGCAGCACTGTACATGGATGGTAAGGGTGTCCTCGGGACAAAGGTACTCCGGTTTTTTAATGGGACAAGGCATCTGCTCCTCCGATTTTGACCACTGGGGATATAAAGTCACAGAAAAAGTTGAAAGCCTGGCACAAGAATAACAACCATTGGATCTGTCGCTGGTTTCAACTTCCCCCCCCCCTCCCCGCCAGTGACAAAATGTTCCAAATTAGCGATGAATGTCCATCCAAACTTCCATCTTATGCCAGCCCCCCTCAAGATGATTGTCAACCAGGTCTCAAAACGCAGCTTTGATAGCCAGCAACTCTTTTTCCCTAGATAGTATAGTGCTCTTAGAAGTAGTGAGTGTTCCGAGAATACGTAACGCGCAGGGGTAAAGAGGTGCGGCCATGCTGCTGGTGGGCTTGCAACCAACACAGCCCAAGAGCCACGTTGGATGCATCCGTCTCCACACAATATGGGCGATGCAGATCAGGATGCCTTAGATAGGTTCTGCAATGAATGGCCTTCTTGAGCCTCAAATAGGCCTGTTGCTGCAGGGGCCCCCCACTGAATGGGATCTTCAATTTTCTAAGAAGGCTGGGATGCTGTCAGCCTTGGCCAAAACCCGGGATTGGAAGGATCCTGGTAAATAATTAAGTGAACCCAAAGAGACGTTGAACGTCTTTCACTCGCAAGGGTTTCCCAATGTACACAAAGTCTCCACTTTAATTGCGGGTCGCATGGAATGCCGCTTTGGGATGAGATGATGTGCCCCAAGAAACTTCCTATGGAAGTCTGGAAGTAAGAGGCATTTCCCCACAGCTTCAGCATACAGTTGATGCCGCCCGAAGATGACTGAATACCTGAGAAACTTGTTGAAATATGGTTTGTCCCTGGATTCTGGAATAAATTCAAATGTCATCCTCAGGTGGCAGCCACCTAACAAACCAATCGAGCATGTCCCGGAAACACGTTGCATCAGGTGGCTGGAAAGACAGCGGGGGCGTTGGTTCAATCTCAAACGGCATCAATGGTGTATTTCGAAAAAATGGCCGTATCTAGGTGGCCAAATGCTGTCTTCATTCATCCCCTCTTCATCATGCCGCACCAGGTTGTAGGGCCCGTTTCGAAGATCGAGCTGGGTGGAAGACAGTAGCCTCTCCTGTAACTGCTCCATCAACTCTGGAATGAGTGGCAAAGGGATAACTATTCCTCACGCATAATGGTGTTCACCGGTGGGTAATAGCGCAGCATCAAGCGCAATCTCGCACATCTTCTTTTTACGAAAAGAAATGGAGCATAAAGAGGGGACGACCGATGGCCAAGATAAACTCCTGGGCCAAAATTCTTTTCCAAGAATATCACGAAGGGCGGCCAAATTTGGGTTCAGACAAAAAGAATACAGTGTCCCTTGGGTAGAGAGATTATATCAGGCGAAGGTCGGGACAGTCATGGGTCGTGGGTAACCGATCTGCCTCCTTTTCGCTAATACATGGAGAATAGGAATGTTGGAGTGGGAGTGGTGGGGGCGACGATGTCCTGGCCAGCATAGAGTTGTGTCGTAATGGTCATGACACTGGAGCTTGGGCTGGTGTTCTGGGCCTGCCGTAGGGTCCATATAACTGTAGCCAGGCCATTCCGAGAACGCAAGGGAAAAGGAGTTCTGCTGTGATGTAAAAATTAATCACCTCCTCATGGTCCCCAATGGCAACAACGGCTGGTAAGCGAAACGAATGGTCCCAGCAGCAAAGTTCCGCCATTAATTGCTTCCCACCTTAATTGGGAGGCTCACCGTAACGCAAAGGGGAATGTCAGAAATGTGTTGCAAAGGCCCTTGCTCCTAAAATTTAGTTGTGGCCCCCGAGGTCCACCAACGCCAATTGCAGGAACCCCCTCAACGGCGGGATGGGCAAGAAGAACCCGAGTGTCTAAAAGTAATGTTGAGGGGGTCCAGAGTTCACCTCTGCTACTTTCGGGTGGTTGGTTGATAACGTGCCGCCGACCTAGGGTTTCCTGAGGCCAGGCTGCCCCAATTTCTGACTGAGCAAGGTTATATTAGGGCCTGGCTTTGCGTGCCCCCGCGTCATTTAACAAAGAACAGGAATTTTGTCAAAGTGACCAGGCCTCCCCACAATACCATGGCATAAGCTGCCTTGGAAGTCTCCGGGTGGCATTTCTTGGGCCATCATAACCGAGGTTGAAAAACTGGCACCCGAACTGTTCCATCGGCTTCCTTGGCCATGGCTCACGGCATCTAAATGAGAAGACCGGGGGCCGTTGTTAGTAACCAGAACGCTGTGGTATTAGTTGGATGGCTGCTTCCGGAACTGGGCATTTAGTCTTGCATCGCGTTGAAGATGGGTCCCGTCCAAATGCGGCAAGCATTGCACCTAGAGTTGTCGAGGTTGGGGCCAGCTCCATGTGCCACCAATTCATCCTGTAAGTCCTCTGACAGGCCATTCCCTGGAAAGCGTCCATCAAAGCCGCAATCGTGTCCAGGCAGAGTCCAAACAGAAGCAGGCTGAAAATTCTGAAATAAATTCTGCAAGGGGTGTTTTACCGTGTTGAATTCTTCAGGCCGTCTGGCTGCTGTCTTGAGGCCCATAATGGGGCCTCATACATCAGTCTCAAGTGACAGCCAGAACCCCTGATAGTCAGTTAGCAATGGACTGTCTTGCACTAAATAGGAGGTGGCCGCATCTAGCAGCCGAACTTGAAAAGAAGGCTTATAACACAACACCACCCAGTCCCCGTCAATCAAGGAAAATCCTCTGGCCGGATCATAAATAAATTGACATCTGCCGCCATAAAAGTCCAGGAACATTTTCAGGGCTGCTCCAGAGAACTTATCTGGCACGCTACAGGGCAATTTCCTACAGGGAGGGGGCAGGAGAGGCAGCAGAGCCTGCAACAGAGTGATTTGATTTAAGCAACTGGGTAACTGGCGCTGCTGACAAAACTTGGTTATCTTTTTTGCAGCTGGTTAAGCTGCTGCTGGGCTGTTACTGCGTGTTGATCCATCTTGGTCAAAGATGGCTTTTGTTTAGGGTTTTCGGGAACAAAAATGTTATGTCTCCCGGTTACCACAAGTCATAAGCTTTTTCAAGTTCAGGCTGCTAGTATGGGCCACTGCCTGTTATTATGTGCAAGAAACAGTCCAATTGCTAACTGACTAATCAGGGGTTCTGGCGTCACTTGAAGACTGATGTATGAGGACCCCATATGGGCTCAGAACCAGCAGCCAGACGCCTGAAGGAACTTCACCCCGGGAAAACATCCCCTTTGCAGGATTTATTTCAGAATTTCAGCTGCTCTTGTTTGGGACTCTGCCTGGTAACGATGCGGCTTTGATGGACGCTTTCCGGAGTGGCCTGTCGAGAGGACTTACAGGATGAATTGGTGCACCATGGAGCTGGGCCCAACCCTCGACACTGTGGTGCAATGCTTGCGCATTGAGCCCATTCTTTCAACGTGCAAGACTAAAAAAATGCCCAGTCCGGAGCAGCTATCCAACCTCAATACCACATGCGGGTTCTGTATAAAACAACCAAACGCCCCGGGTCTCTCATAGTGCCTGTGGCCATGGCCAAAGGAGCCGATGGAGTTGGGTGCAAGTTCAACCTCGTTTGATGGCCCAAGAATGCATCCCGGAGACCTTCATGGAGGCTTATGCCTGTATTTGGTGGGGGGGCCTGGTCACGTTTGCAAATTCCTGTTCTGTTAAATGACGGGGGGCAAACGCGAAGCCAGTGCCCTAATATAACCTTGCTCAGTCAGAAATGTTGGGGCAGGCCTGGTCCTGTGGGAAAGCCTAGTGTCTGGCAACGTATCACCAACCACCCGAAGTAGCAGAGGTGGAACTCTGGACCCCCTCAACATTTACTTTAGACACTCGGGTCCCTTGCATCCCGGTTGGAGGGGGTTCCATGCAATTGCGTTGGTGGACTCGGGGCGCACAACTAATTTTAAGGAAGCAGGCCTTTTGCAACACAATTTGACATTTCCCTGTGGTTACGGTGGAGCCTCCAATTAAAGGTGGAAGCAATTGAATGGCGGGAACTTTGTGGCTGGGACTCATTCCGTTGTCGCTATACCCAGACCGTTGTGGCCATTGGGACAGCATTGAAGGAGGTGATTAATTTTTTACATCACAGCAGAACTCCTTTTCCCCTTTTGGTTCTCGGAATGTGCCCTGGCTTAAAGTTATAATGACCCTCAGGTGGCCATGGGCGCAGAAACACGCATTTTTGGGTTCCCAAGTCTCCAGTGCATGGACCATTTTATGCGACACACCTATGCTTGGCCAGACATCGTCGCCCCCAACCAACCTCCGCACCTCCTGAACTATCCGATTTCTCCGATGTTATTTAGCGAAAAGGAGGCAGATCGGTTACCCACCATCGACGCCTATGACTGTCCGCGTTGGACCTTCTGCCTGATGCCCCACTACCCAAGGGACACCTGTATTCTTTGTTCTGAACCCAAATTGGCCGCGCCTTCGTGATTTCCTTGGAAAGAATTTGGCCCAGGAGGTTTATCTGGCCATCGTCGCGTCCCTCTATTATGCTCCCATTCTTTCCGTTAAAAAGAAGATGGGAGATTTGCGCTTGTGGCTGCGATTACCTTACGCGGTTGAACACCATTATGGTGGAGGAATAGTTATCCCTTGCCACTCATGTCCAGAGTTATGGAGCAGTTACCAGGAGGCTACTGTCCTTCAACCAAGCTCGATCTTTCCGAAGGGCCTACAACATGGTGGCGGATGTGGAAGAGGGGGATGAATGGAAGACAGCAATTTGGCACCTGATACGGCCCATTTTTGAATAGCACCATGATGCCGTTTGAGTTGACCAACGCCCCCGCTGTCTTCCACATCTGATGAACGTTGTTCTGGGACATGCTCGATTGGTTGTGGTGGTGCACCTGGATGACATTTGTGATTTTATTCCCCAGTCCAGGGACAAACCATATTCAAGCAAGGTTCGTCAGGTATTGCAGCATCTTCGGGAGCTATCAACTGGTATGTGAAGCTGGGGAAATGCTGCTTCTTCAGACTTTCCATAGAGTTTCTGTGGGGCACGATCATTCTCTCCCAAAAGGCATTGCCATCGGACGCCGTCATAAAGTGGAGACTTGTGTACTTGGGAAAACCCCTTGTCGAGTGAATATGAGCGTTCAACGTCTCTGTGGGGTTTCACTAATTATTATACGCGGACCTTCATCGCGGGTTTTGGCGCAAAGCTGACAGATCCAGCTTCATTAGAAAAGAAGATCCCATTCCAGTGGGGGCCGCCTGCAGGCAACAGGCCTTTGAGGCTCTCAGAAGGCCCTTCAATTGCAGAACCTATCCTAAGGCAATGCTGATCTGCATCGGCGCCATTTGTGGTGGAGACGGATGCAATCCACGTGGCTATTTGGGGCTGTGTTGTTGCAAGCCCAGCAGATGGCGCACCTCTTTTTCCCTGCGCGTAACCTATTTCTCGAAACTCACTACTTCTAAGAGCAAACTATACTATGCTGGGAAAAAGAGTTTGCTGGCTTCAAAAGCTGGCGTTTGAGACCTGGTGACCATCATCTTGAGGGGGCCCTGGCATAAGATGGAAGTTTATTGGAATGGATCATCGTAATTTGGAACATTTGTCCACTGCGAGGAAGTTGAACCATGCGACAGATCCAATGGTGTTATCTTTGCCAGGTTCAACTTTTCTGTGAACTTATATCCCAGTGGGTCAAAATCGGAGAAGCAGATGCTTGTCCCCATAAAACCGGAGTACCTTTGTCCCGGGACACCTCTTCCCTCCATGTACAGTGCTTGCCACTGAAAATCTTTGGCTGTTATATCTCAGGAACCAGTGGATTTGGAGGGCTATGGGTATGAGAGGCGGGCAGCGCCTAACCTTGGTGCGCAGCAAGAGAATGGGAAGAAATAGGACCTGACTCCCCATGGACTTTGGAGGAGGGCTTACTACGACATTCGAGGGCATTTGTATGTTGCCAACGAGGATACTTAGAGCCCTTATTATAGATCTCAATGTCACGACAACCTTATGCTGCTGGTCCATTTTTGGGTTTTTTAGCCTCTTCATCTTGTCACATGGACTTTTTTGGTGGCCTCGAGTCCAGCATGATGTCTACGCTATGTTGCGTCCTGTGTACCATGTTGGCAAGGTGAAAGCCACAACGGGTGCACCTCCTGGTCTCCTTCCAAAACCACTGCCGACTCAGAAGACCATGGGGGGAATTTCCATGGACTTTTTTAACACATTTGCCCTGCTTTCGGTCGGGAAAATATTAGACAGTGCCTCATGGTGGTTGATATGGCCTGACCAAAGATGGGTTTCTCACTTTATCCCCTGTCAGAGATTACATGTCGGCTCATACTTACTGCCCAGTTATTTTGCCACCCATGTTTCCATCTGCATGGTCCTACCGGACAGGGGTTGGGTTTCGGTCGGCGGTGTACAGTTTTTACCGCTCTAAATTTTTGGAAAGAGCCTAAATGACCACACTGCAGGTACAGGTAATCTTGTCATTGGTGCACCATCCGGAGACTGATGGTGGGACGTAGAAGGTGATTGGCATCCTCGCCCAAGTATTTAAGATGTTGTCAACCAACCGACAGAAACGATTGGATGACTTATCTCCCTTTAGCGTAGTTTGCTTTCAACAACTCCCCAGCACACCTCCAGCTCAACATGACATCCGTTTTTTCGCAAATGTGGGTTTCATTCCAAGGTTTTTCCCATTCCGTCGCTCTGGATTCCCAGTTCCCGAGACGTGTGGACTTCTTGTTAGGATGACATTAAAGTTCACCAATTGGATTTTCACAGCAATTAGAAAGGTATCTAAGGAAGGACTATAAAAAAGGTTCGTGATCATTCACACCGGCGATTACACCTCTTCTGGCCAATGGGAAGACAGGGTGTGGTTATCCACGAAGCATCTATGGGTTTGATCGTCCATCAAAAAGTTGGAGCATCGCTATCATCGGTCGCCTTCCCTATTGGAAGGTGGATCATGCAAAATCCTGTTGCTTATCGACTGACTCTACCGTGGCTCTAATGCGCATTCATCCTGTCTTCCACGATTCCGCTTCGAATTCCTGATGCCCCTTCGTGTGCTTCTCCATTCTCTCCCGATTGCTATGGTTCCTCCATCATGTACCCGACGAGATCCCTGGCTCTGATGACACGTGGTCAGCAAATTCGGGATTTCTCACTGGTTGAAAGGACGATTTCATACTTTTGTCAAAGGGAGGCTGGGGGATGGACTGGAAAGCTCTTTCCTGGGTGGATGCCTTGCCGCACGGTCCATGCCGCGGACCTTATCCGGAGATGTCCATGCACAGTTCCCATTGAAACCAACATCTGATCAATCAAAGAGCTCGGGGAAAGGGCCCTGTGATGAAGGGGATATAGTGTTGTGACTCAGAGATGAGGCCTGCTTTGTCCAGAGGTCGAGGACTTGGTCAGGAGGAAGGGGAGGGTTTGCTTCTGAGGTTTGGAGCCTGCTTGTTAGAGGATTTGGGAATTGCCTTCCTCCCCAGGACTTTCTCCTGGGCAGGATCTCTCCCTGATTGTGCTCAGGTGTCGACAGATAATCAGGAAGCATTATCAGTAGCCTCTAAACTGAGGATAAGGCTGAGGAATGTTGGTTTGATGCGAGGGCAAAGAGCGCAGGCAAAAAGCGTGAGATGCAACGCAAAAAGAAAAGACAAATCAGAGACTGAGATAGAGACTGTACGCCCACAGGGAAATAAAAGTGGGTGTGTTAGCTTCTTGGGTTCTTGGTTCAGGGACAATGTGGTTAACTAGTTGAGTAAGAGGCTTTGCTGATTCTGTTTGTCGACAGCTTTTGATTTACGTTTATCGTTTCTGCTCTCTTATCAGACTTGGCAGACAGCTTGCGTGAGACTGCCAAGAACATTCTCAGCTCAAGTAATTTAATCCGGTAATTCCTGAACTTGCTTGCTTATTTGTGTTTTCAGTTTGAAATTTGGATTTATTACTTTGTTAGTACCAGTGAGACATAACAATTTTATGTGGTTTTATATGCTTTTGTTTTATTCATTTTTTTTGCTTATTGGTTTTTTTTTTAAACTGTGTGTTCCCCATAACTATTATGGTTATGAAGGTTGTACATTAAGAAAAACAAGAACAAAATCAGTTCATTTGAGCTGTGGTGCTGGAGGAGTTCTTGCAATTCCTTGTACAGCAAAAGTGATTAACAAGCAAGTACAATGCATAATACCAGATATGTCACTAGAAGGCAAAAGCATGAAACTGTCTCTCACTTACTTTGGCATGTCATGATGGCAAATTCACTAGAGAAAGCAATTATGTTTGAAAGAGTTAGCAATAAAAGGAACAGGCCATCAAAGAACATGGTGGCTGGACACTATCAAAGCTGACGTGAGCCACAGCATAGAAAAACTCAATGAAATAGTGCAAGATCAGAAGAGATGGAGAGACCTAGCCGATAGAATCACCAAGCTGCAGACTCAATTGAAAAGATAGCTTTATCATAATCAATCATTAAATTCCCAACCTGCCTTTTGGTTATTTATTGGAAGGAAAAAGAATTCAATAAATTTTAGGATTTACAGTTGGATTTAAACATTTATCAATAATACACAATTGTAATAAGTGGAGTTTCAGGATCCATATGAGTTTCTATCCTATGAGAGAAAAACACACTCTTTTCTTAATATATCTTTTTAGTAACTTCATGGCTTTCTCTTTATATTTGCATGAAAACAGTATAAGGTATTGTGAATTCATTTTTACATACTTTTTATTCACAAATGAGTGCAAATATATAGGAAGAGTCAACTAATTTTTGTGTAATGATCCCAGCAAAAATTTTAGAATCATCTTTTAGAATATCAGTACAACATTGATCTTTTAAGGATGTTATATTGGCCAATTCATCATCTGTCAGACCTGCCCTTTTACTGTTGGCTGCAGTCAAGTCAGGCTAGCTCTGAATTTTTCCACCCTCAAAAGATACAAAAAAGTTTATCTGCAGCCCATCCCTCTTCTCATGACCAGGTCATATCCAGCCAATCAGAGCTCATCAAAAAGTTTTGTGAATGCTGAGCTGTTTGGAGGTAATCCACATTTTCTCAGGGTGCCTGGCCTTGGGACACTGTTACAAGCTGGATCCAGGCTGCTCTGGTTTTTATCACATGTCATCCTCACCCACCATCTCTATTTCCCATCATGTACACACAGCTTTATTGCCCCCATCTCCTTATAGCATTTGATGCCTGTGAGGTGCCAAGCTGAACCAGGCAGAGCTGGCATCATCAGTAATAAAACTAAGCATGTTATGTGACCAATACAACTGTGGATGGATTTGTGTTCTTATGTGCATTTATATCACAGTTTTTTCTTTTTTGTATTTTTCAAATAAATATTTAGTTGATACAATTAAATTAGCATTGTTAAACTATGTTGTTAAAAACATATTGATAAATATCTATTGAAAGAGAAATTGAACAGTATGATAAAGCAATGAGAAATGTGTCTTTTTTAGCTTTGATGAATGCATAATGTGCCTAATAATACCATGACATGCACTTGAAAGGGAACAGAAGATGAGGAAGCTCATTGTTCAAAAATAATTGATGCACCTGAGGAAGCATACAAAGCAGAAAATGTGGCAGCAAAAACTGTAATGGACTATGAACAGAAATTCAGTTATTATGTCAAACTCATGTTCACAAACAATATCATACAAATGTCCTAAAAATGAAATATAAATCCTAAACAAGGCAACTTGAATTCAATAATGTAAGAATAGAATATTGATTACATGGTGAAATGTTCCAGGAATATTGAAAATAACATTAATAGGTATGATATTAACAACTCTAGTGTTTTTTATACAATTCATCTGTTCTTATAAAAATATTTTTTAAAAAAATAGGGTGCCAGAATAGATCTGTTTCATCCAATGCATTTAATACCACGAAAGAATCAATTATAAATGAAGAAAGTAAAAGGACTAACATTCAAATTCAGATGAATTTTTTCCTGTATGGCAACAGAAAAAGACATAAGTTAAATATAAGGTGTTACAAAATGCAAAGAAAAGATGAGGTTGGGTATACCTGTTCCGAAACTGGATTTTCCAACTTGCTTTTTGATTTGGTTGAAGTAATGTATGGGTATTGATGAGAATAACAGAATAATAACCAGAATAATAGAGTTGAAAGGGACCTTGGAGGTCTTCTAGTCCTAATCTTGAGATGTAAAGAACTACGATTATTAAACTTTTTGATGAGTAATATTGGACTGAAATATATTGTTTTTGTATTTGAGTAAGAGTGGGACTTATTAAATTAAGACAAGATGCTCCATCAGAGGGAAATGAATGAGATTTCAAGAGAAATGGCGTTGATGTTTCAAAGTATTAGGGGTATTATGGAAAAGAATGACACAGAGATAAAGAATCTAATACAAGGCATATATGGGAAAATAGAAAACTGATAATGAATGGAGATCAAAGAATCCAGGAAAGAGGAGATAGCAGAAAGAACAAAAGAAAAATAGAATGGACAAACCAGCAAACAAAGCAAGAAGATGAGAAGGAGAATACTATAAAGACAATAATGACTGAGGAAAAAAACCAAGAGAAAAGTGCTTTAAGATATTTAAAAATGGAATTAGATTACCTGGAATATATGTTTGAAAGCAGATAGGGATTTGGGTGGATACTCTGGAGACCTGGCAGTTTAGCAGGATAGAAATGGGAAAAATATTCAGCCTGAATTGTGAAGATACAAATATTGATACAGGCAAAGATCCAAAAGAGGAGTATGGGAGGCAAGCCAAAAAACAAATAAGAATTGAAGTATTAAAACAAACAAGAGATAATGGATAGAAACACTGTAAGAATTTGATATAGAATTGTGTACAGAACGAGGGAAAAGGGGAAAGAATGAGGTACAGGAATAAGGGGAAAAAAGAAAGAAAAGCATTGACTTTCAACTTTTAACCCAGTAGAATTACATATTAATATCATAGCTTCATCTTTTTATGCTTATACACTTAATATACAAATTACAGAGTAACAGAAAGGGACTTTGAAGATATAGCAAGTAGGAGTCCCTCTACCAGTGATGGCTAACCTTTTCGGCACCAAGTGCCCAAAACGTGTACATGTGCATGCATTCCCAAAATGCAATATGTGCATATCCCTGTGCATGTGCCCCACCCCTCATGCATGTGTCCGGCTCCCATGCATGCACCCTGTCCCCATACATGTGCGATAGAGACCCGAAGACCAGCTGGCCGGCAGGAGGCATGTGTGTATATGTGTGGCAGAGCTGTGCTGAGGCAGCGACTCACATTCCCACAGAGAGGGCTCTGTGTGTCACCTCTGGCACGCATGCCACAGGTTCGCCATCACAGCCCTATACCATTCCAGACAGATGGCTGTCCAATCTCTTCTTAAAAACTTCCAGTGATGAAGCAGCCTCAAATTCTGGAGGCAAACTGTTTCTTGTCAGCGTGAGGACACATTTCTTTAAATCTAGTTGGAATTCTCTTCCATCAGTTACTTCTTGACCTGTCCTCAGATGCTTTGGGGAATAGGGTGACAGTCTTCCCTGTGACAGTCCTTTAAATACTAGAAGACAGCTATCATGTCACCCCAGTTCTTCTCTTCATTAGACAAGACATACCTAAGCTCACAATTCTTCATCATATGGTTTAGCCCTAATAAACTTTGGGGCTCTTTGCTGCACTCTTTCTAGAGTTTCAACATCTGTTTGTTATTGTGGTGACCATAATTGGATGTAGTAGTCCAAATGTGGTTTTACCAGTGCATTATAAAGTGGTACTAATACTTTATGTGATCTTGATACTATTTCTTTGTTGATGTAATCCTAGATCAGCTTTCTAGTTAGCTGCAGCACACTGCTGGATCATACTTAACTGGTGATCCATTAGGACAATATTTACTAGCCATTTCTATAACAACAAACTTATCTAATCAGCAAAACACAGCATTTCATTTTTTTTTCTATCTCAAGCAAAAAATCCAGAAGCAATTTCCAAGGCTGAATATATCTTTTCCTCAATTTTTAAGCTAGTTAATTTAATTATCTTTGCAAGTTCCATCAATTTTTCCAGTTGTTCATCTATGATGGGAATTAGAGTATCTTTCCATTTTTGGTAGCTAAAGAATTCTTGCTGATGTCAACATGTGTAACAATAAAGTTCAAGGGTTTTTTTCAGGTTTTTTGTTCATTTTCTTAAGCCAAAAAAAGGTGCCTGGTTTAATTTTTAGAATAGAATAGAATAGGATAGGATAGGATAGGATAGGATAGGATAGGATAGAATTCTTTATTGGCCAAGTGTGATTGGACACACACGGAAAATTGTCTTGATGCATGTGCTCTCAGTGTATATGAAAGAAAAGATACATTCATCAAGAGTCATGAATCATAAGATACAATACTTAACAATAGTCATAGGGTACAATAAGCAATCAAATCATACTAGGAAATAGTCAATAAAAATCATTAGGATACAAGCAACAAAGTTAGTCATACAGTCAAAAGTGGGAGGAGATGGGTGAAAGGAAGGATGGGGAGGATTAATAGTAATAGTAATGCAAACTTAATAAATAGTTGGACAGTGTTGAGGAAATTATTTGTTTACCAGAGTGATGGTGTTTGGGAAAAAACTGTTCTTGTATCTAGTTGTTCTGGTGTGCAGTGCCCTATAGCAGGGGTCCCCAACCACTGGGCCCCAGAACAGTACCGGTCCATGGATCATTTTGTACCGGGCCGCAAAGAATGAATAATTGTGATTAAAATATATATTTTATATTAGC
>BHFT01071907.1:0-13577 GCA_004320025.1 Laticauda laticaudata | reverse complement strand
TGCATCATTTCGTAGTCTTCAATACAGTTACATTAATAGAAGCTCATATTAATCAATCAAGATTAAGTACCTTAGTTCATTATCAATCATTTGACTATAATTTTGTTCATTCGTATTTTACAAGGTAACCATAATTTACTTAATTTATTTTATAACAATTCATATAGTCCTTCCAAATCTATCCTAAAAACATTTTATAATGTAATAATAATAATAATTGAAATACATCTTTATTATTCATTATTTTCTATAATTCTACATATTCTATTACATATTTTGTTATCTAGCATTGATAGAAAAGGTCCCAAATTTTGTAAAATTGTTTATCCTCTTGTTCTCTAATTTCAAATGTCAATCTACACATTTCAGCACATTCCAGTATTTTCTTGATATTTCCTCCTGCAATGGATTTTTCTATTTTTCCAATTTTTAAGCAAATACAATCCTAGTCACTGTTAACAATTACAATAAGTATTTCAAGTCTTTGCTGTATATTTCAGGTAAAATTCCCAATAAAAATATCTCTGGTTTCAATTCTTTATGTTTTTTTGTCATTTTTTCCAACCACGTGTGGATTTTAGTCCAGTTTTTTTTAGCATCCGCACAAGTCCACCACATATGGTAAATATGAGCCAGGGTCTGATGACATTTCCAATATGTTTCGGATTTAATTCTTGAACATTCTGTCAGGGGGAAATGCCACCTGTAAACAATCTTATATAAATTTTCTTTATAAGACGTTGACATTGTCATTTAATTGTATAATTTTGAGACACAACTTTTTGCCATTTCTCTAAATCAATCCATATCCAAAATTCCCGCCCCAAGCAATCATAGTTTCTTTAACTTGTTCTTCTTCTAGTTTAATTTCTAGAAAATATCCATACAATTTTTAATCCTTTTCATCAGTACCTGTCAAAATCTTATCTGTCAGTCAATTTATCATCGAAACCTCTATTTTAGAATCTTAACATACCTTGAGTGTATTTGCCCATATGAAAACCATTCATCTTTATACCTTATTCCTCTAGTTTTTGAATAGATTTAGTTCACCCTTTTCATTCAGTATTTCACTATATCTAACTGTTTGTTCCTTTTTATATATTATAGGGTAAGAAATGCTTCAATAGTCGATAAGCAGACTAGAATTTCATAGAACTATTTCAAATAACGTTGTCTTTTAATCTTCTCCCAATTTAACCACAGAGACTCCCGTAATTATGTCTTCTAAAATATCCCTATGTTTAGTTCCTTTATACCACAAAAAGCATGCCACCTCAACGAACAAATCATGTCCTTCTAATGTTAAACAATCTAGAATTTTCTTATTGTTATCCATTCCCTTGACCCACATCATATTTGCAGCTTGGTAGTACAACTCCCAATTAGGCAAGCCAAATCTTGCCTAAATCGAATTATAAATAGAATTAAAATCTCTAATTCTAGCATCCTGCAACAGTTTAAACTTGATTCTCGCTTTCTTACCTTGCCATATATATTTTGACACATTTTTTTAATCTTCAAAATAGTCTTTTTCCAAGCCTAATTGAAATTGTTGAAACAAATATAACATTAGGGTAGTATATTCATCTTGATTGTTGAGATTCTCCCTATTTAGTGACAATTGTAAAATTTTCCATTTCACCAAATCTGATGCTGTCTGCTTGTTTAAGTTTGATATAATTATTCTCTTTAATGTACTACATCTTTGCTGTCAAATATATCCCCAGATACTTGATCTTATTCATGACTTGAATTTTAAAATAGATCTGCCAATTCTTCCTTTATCTTAATAACATTTTTTTGTCAAAATTCTTTGTCTTGTCTTTATTTTTTTCAAGCCAGCTACCTTGCCATTCTGTCTCTACTTTTCCAACAATTTTGTGGCTGTTTCCAAAGGGTCTTCTAAATAAAAACCAAGCCATCCGCAAAAGTTTTCAGCTTAAATTCTTCCTTTTTAAATTTTCATTCCTTTTATACTCTTTTCATCTCTAATAATTCTGTTTTAGTACTTCCGAGTTAACACAAATATCAAAGGTGATAGTGGGCACCCTTATCTTGTTCCTTTTCTTATATTATAGAGTCTGTCAGTTCTCCCTCTATCATTACCTTTGCCCTTTGGCTTGTAATATATACTTCTATTGCTTGAATAAATTTTCTGGCAAAACCCATCTGTTCCAAACATAACATGAATTGCCAATTCACATTGTCAAATGCTTTTGTGCATCTAAAAATATCAAAGCCTTTGTTTTTTTCAGGATGTGCTCATAGTATTCCAAAGTATCCAAAATTACATCTCATATTATCTTTAATTTGTCTCTTTGGCAGAAATCCATTTTGGTCAGGATGTATAAAGTTATTTAAAATATTTTTGAAGTTTTTTGCTAGGATTGAAGCAAAAATTTTTATAATCTGCATTTAGTAGAGAAATAGGTCTATAATTCTTAATTTGCAATGAATCGGCCTCCTCTTTTGGAATAAGTGTAATATGCTTCTGGACCATGATTTAGGTTATCTTCTTCTTTAATATAACTTCATTCATACTTCTAACAATGAAGATTCTGATTTCTTGTAATGTTTTATAAAATTCTGCGGAAGTCCATCTGGGCCTGGTGTTTCCATTGTTTTGCCTTCTTAAGTGCTTCAGTTAGCTCCATCGTGGTTATATTGCTTTCTAACATTTTTTCAGTCTCTTTAGGTATCTTAGGTAAATTAGATTCTGTTAACTGCTTAACTCTTTCTTCATTAATATTTCTTGCTTGTATAATTTCCCATAGAAATCTTGAATGATTTCCTTCTTCTCTTACTGCCATAGCAAATTTGACCTTGTCATCTATTCTGCCATATTTTCCTTGCTTCTTTTGCCTTTTCTCAGTTGATATGATAACCATCTACCTGGTTTGTTTGCATCTTCAAAGTAGTTCTGTTTAGCACCTCTAATTTTTCTGTGCTGGTTCTTCTTTTTCTGTTTGACCCAATTTGTGTTTAATTATGTCCATTTTTAACAATATCTTTTTTGTGGTGTTTTCTGTTGCTCTTTTCAAATCTTTTATGCTCATCCTCTAAGGCCTTAGAGGCTAGCCTTTTCTAGTATTTCCTTTTCCTTGTATAATCTATTATCAAGCCTCTAGCATATGCCTTCATGTATCCCATAATTCTGGATTGAATGTATCTTCTTTCTTATTTTCTCTAAAGAAAAAGCCAAATTCTTTCTCCATCCACTGTATGAATCTTTCCTTTTAAAATAGTATTATTTAATGTCCATCTCGATCTTCTTTTTTGTCCTTTCCATTTAATTGTCATTGGTAGTGTCTGCCCAAGTGCTTGTTTCAATATTTTATTTGTTGGATGTTAGTATTAATTCTGTTGACATCCATATCATGTCTATTCTGGACCATGATAGATATCTATTGAATAGGAGGGCAAAATAATTTGTAAACCAACTGGCACACTGTTTGTATACCTATGGAAGATAGTTTGATGTTTTTATGTTTTGTTTGCTCATGTTTGTTTTTTAAAAACCAATAAAATTTATTTTTTTAAAAAAGAAAAAATGTAATAAAAAAGTAAAAAAAAATAGTAAGTTTCAGGAGAAAGTGGAATTGGTTCATTAAATTCATGTGTGCTGATTACATTATAAGACTACATAACTAAGGAGCTGGAAGTTGCCTAAATATTTATTCACAAACTGCAAAAGTTGTAATTCAGCTTTTACCAGCACTAGCATTTCCTGCTGATGTAGAATTAATGTTCTCTTCCTTTGCAGGAATTGTTAGAATACTATGAAAGAGTTTGGAAACTGAGAAGTTGGAAAGCTTGTCTTTTCCACATAGATGAAGACTAAATTTAGCCTTAACATTTAGGTTTTTCTGCTGACATTGAATTCTTTTAGAAAAAAAGTTTATAAATAAAACATTAATTAAAGATTTTGTGCTTCTCCCTTCCTCCTCCCTCCCCCTCCCTCTTTCTCTCCACCCTCCCTCTCTCTCTCTCTCTCTTCTCTCTCTCTCTCTCACACACACATAGGCACACACAGTTATTTGAAGAAAGCTAGCCAAAGCAAACTAGATTATTGCTATATTTTTTTACAAATATGATTTCCTAATTCAGTATGGGAAAAACATTCACAGCAATTAATTGAAGCAGATATAGAACCTGACTTCTTCATGATGTATCTGTTTTCTTGGTACCAAGTTAATTGTTCAATAAAGATTGATCTGAAAAAAATCTTTCTAAACAATTTGTGATTTGGTATGTAACTTCAAAAACTGAAATTAAGATCTTTTTTTGAGTCTGGAAGAATATGTATTCGAATGTATCAAATAACAAACAGGCATTGTTTCTGGTTGGTTTTCCTAACCAGTGAATTTAAAGCAGTTTGATTTCAGTCAAAGCACTCCCAGCCTTAAGTAACATGTAGATAAATTTGCTCTGTGGTTTTGATAATGTTCCCTGCTATATTCTTGCAAAGTCAAATTTAACAATACTGCAGAAAACAATACATGAATGAATCCATGTTGACTGCCCCATGTATTTATCAATATGCCTATAATGAGCAAAAAGATGCAACCTCACAGAAACCAAATTCATAAATGAAGGTAAATATATGTGTCCCAGGAACTCATGCTGGCATCCATCCTCAGGGAACTTCCCTCCCACCAGAATGTATCTGTCACACATTCTGGTGAGAGAAAAGTTCCTTGAGGATGGACACCAGCAAGAGTTCAAAAGATCAGAAGACTAAACCTCTGATCATGGTGACTGACTCAGATTGCATCCTGTTACCGATTGAACTGCAGAAAAACAAAAACAAAAAAGAGATCAGAATTATTTTCCTTTTCTTCAGTGCCTATTTATTATAGGTGAATATTTGGTTATTATACCTGAGAATATAAAGAGCCGAACTGAAGCCATTTTGTGTTCGCAGCCTGAACTTTTAAAGCTCAGAACATTATGTAATATGTTTTCTGCTAGAAATAATACAAGATTACAAAACTATGTACTTGGCATAAGTTAGAGGTATGTGCTGAGGTGCTCTGACTTTAGAGATATTAATGGCTTTCTTATAATCTTCTGGAATTTGAATAACAGGAAATCTGACCAAAATGAGAATGTTGGGAGTTGTCCATGGAAGGCTAGAACTTTCTTATGAAAACGTTGTATATATGGGAAACGTTGTATATATGGGAAATGTCCATATATGGGAAACAGGAAGTGTTATGTAACCATGTGATTTGATAAACGTATACATTAAGTTTCAACCTATACTATTACTGTTAATTTTCTTACCACTCCTTATCACCCATCCTGTCCCACTTGACTGTTTCCTAGTATGATTTGATTGTTGATTGGACCCTATGACTATCATTAAGTGTTGTACATTATGATTCTTAATGAACGTACCTTGTCTTTATGTATACTGAGAGTATTTACATCAAGATAAATTCCTTGTGTGTCCAATCACACTTGGCCAATAAAGTATTCTATTCTATATAAGCTGTATTCACTAAATGGGAGTGTCTCCTTTTCTCCTAAACATGGTTTTGGAGTCAAGGGTCAATACTGCAGTATTTTCCTGAATAAAGCATCCTATGGATCAGGTTATCAAAAGTCTGTTGGTTCATATTTATGTACTTCTCACAATTTTGGTGAGCTGCCAGGAGATAGATCTTTTTTTCTTCCTTTGGACAGATGCTTTTCAGGACTGCAATGGTGCCTCTCCACTGGTTTTGTGGAGGTAATTGCTGCCCAAGGGAGGGGAAATTGCTCTTTAGCCTTGACCAGTAATTTGTGATCTTAGGAGCTTGGAAAGGCTGAAATTTGGTGCACTGGGGCTCAGGTAACTAGTAATTTTTAAAACTTTTCAAATTGTGTTGCAACATTTCCTATATCATTTTGGGGTTGTTTAGAGGGGTGTGAAAATGATTTCTGTTTGACTTGTGTGTTTGAATCTACTCTGTTTTTTCCTTTCTCTTTTCTCCCTGTCATATTTTGTGTTAAGAGGGGTTGGACATTTTTTGTTTTACAAAAACAAGATGCTGGTAAAGTTCCAGAGTTCTCTCTCCTTTTGGAGAGTTGGTTCAGCTTTTGGCTGCTGGTATTTAACTATTAACACCTTGATGAATGATACAGATTGTACTTTATATGGCTGGAATGGCTGTCCAAATTTGGAGAGTATATTGAAATGTGTATTGGCTTGAATGCCTTAAAAGCTGTGTTAAACAGTTAACTGTTGACTCTTTTTACTGTCATTTTTAATGCTGTGTTGAAGAGTTAAAAAGGTTAGATGCCCCAGGTGATTTATGTTGATCTGTGATATGTGGAAGGATCTTTTCCCCTCTTAGTAAGAGATTTTATTAAGGAATATGTTAGCTGTTTATGCTCATCTCCTTCCCTATAATTTGTTCCAGCTGCTTCAGAGGCAGCTTAGGGGGAGAATTAAGGAGGTGAAAGTCTGCTGTTTTACAGTGCAGAAGATTGCACTATGAGCTACTTTGTATGAGGGAGTTGAAGGATTTTGTGTTTGGAATAGTTATAAAATTTAAGGCAAAGGAATTTTATTTGTAGTGTGAAATGCCTAATAGTTTTACAGTTGAGGGGGGTTCCTGTGAGAATTTTTGTAAATGTGTACTTACTTCCTCTGTTTTGATGAATTATAAGCTGTCTATGCTGTCATTGCAAAGTGTTCCAGAAAGGATTTGTTCCCTGGTTTAAACATTTGCATTTTTGAGGAGTTGCAGCATATTTTGGATTATTTGTTTACTCCAGAAGAGATATAGATACTCTACTCTACTAGTACAGCTTGTTACAGGAAATACCTGGTGATATGCTGGCAGTTTAGTATAAGATATTAAAACTGATGTGCCACGAGGGCGGACTCTGGTGAGAGGTGGTTTTTTTTCCTTAGGTCAGTTAAGGGATGAATCATCAGCTAAATTCTTGAATAGAATTAGGGTTAGTTTGAATAAGTGCTCTGTTTTTGCTTCAGAGACACCAGAATACTAAGCGTTAAATGAAATTGTAGTTTGTGACAGAGGCCACAAAAGTTTTTTTTTAAGTTGTGATGTGATGAAGTCTTGTCAGTTAATTAATGTTTTCTGTATTAGAAGCTGTTACAAAGCTAGAGAGAGAAGAGATAATAAGTTAGATTGACTTGGAATTGTAATAGTTAATAATAATCACAAGATTGGAGCTTCATATTCATATCTATCGATGAGAAGTAGATCGAAGTGTCTGGAGAAGGGGAGAGAATAGTATTTCTTTCCTGGAACAGAAATAGCTGCTAAAGAAGTAAGCAGTGTTTTGCTTGAGGCATGTTGAGGTAATTCCCCATTAGGAGAATGAGCGCATACAGGGAGATGTATTTGAGAGTAGTGTTTGAATAATACACACACAGCACACAGATACACTGTACAGTAAATGTAGGTTTTTACTTCCAGAAAGGTTTTAGCAAAGTTTGAAACACAGTCCAAAGTCATTCACAGGTAAATCAGTCAGTTTTCAATCCCGGGATAATCCAGTAACAAAGTCCAGTATCAAAAACAGTTCAGTATCAGACTTACATCAAATCCAGGAATATCAGTCAATTAGAAGAAACAGCAATACTCTCCAACTGAAGGAAACANGTATACCTAATTGAAGATTGGGGGGGGGGGTCAAAGAGCCTTTTGATGTTGCTATTGTTGAAAATGTGTCTCTAAAAGGAGGACACTCTGAAATAACATTGGATGTTATGTATATACTTGAAGCAGGTATGAACCTTTTTAGGATGGGATGCTTTGTCTTTATTAGGTTGTGAGTTTATCTTTCTGAAGATAAGTGTACTGTTCATTTATAGACTGATGAACAGGAGAGATTTATAGATCACATAGTGTGGGAAGTGAAAGGGAATAGAGGTGTTTTGAATATTGCATCTCTGGAGATGACATTGAGCCAGTGAGGTGGAAGCAATGTGATATTTCCCTGGAAGTGGCTTGAAGCCAGTGAAAGAATCCCTGTTCGGGGATGGGCTAATTGAGCCTGCAATGTCACCTTACAATATATTTATATTACCTGTAGAGAAACCTGATGGTTTTTTATGTCTAGTGGTTGGTTTCATATAATCACTTGGTGATTATTATGCCAAATCCCTACGTTGTTAGGCAGAATTCCATATGAATACAGGTATTTTAGTGTGATAGATTTGAAAGAGGCTTGGACTTGCCTAGTAGTGAGGGCTGATTCAGATACACATCGAACTTGACAGTATCGATAGTGTGTTTTACCGAGAGGGGTTCTTAGAAAGCCCTAGTTTGTTTGTACAAGCATAGAGCAGGTCCTTGGGGGGTTTGAACCACTTGTGGGTATAAAAGTATTACAGTATGTGAATGATTTGTTGGTATTAGGTGAGAAGAAGAGAGATGTTGAGAAAGGTATAAATGCTTTGTTAGATTTCTTAGGACAATAGGGCCTAAGAGTTTTAAGGAAGGAATTGTAATATGTGAAGTCTGATTTAAGACATTTGATTAGGTATGGAAGAATCAATCCAAAGAGAGGATTGAGGGGATAGTTAGATAGTCTATACCTAGAAATAAGAGTTCTCTTGTGGTGAGTTTGTCTGAGTTAAAGAAACCTTTCCATTTGTTTGTAGTGGTGGAAGAGGTATAGCTGAAGGTGTTTGTTCTAGCTCAGGTGTGAGCTGGGAAGAAGAAACTTATAGCATTTTGTTTTGGGTTTTTTTTAGGTTGACAATTGATAGATTTAATAGTGCATGGTTGGCCTTTGTGTATGTAGCTGCTATGGCTATATTTGTGGGAGGAAATAGGAAGCTGACTTTTGGAAGTGCTTAAGTGGTAAATGTTTTAATGCAGAAAGCATGTGTGGCTTTCATATGTTAGATTTTTAAAGCTATTTTATTGTCAAGGAAAATTTGTTTCTCTCAACTGACAGGAATTTAAATTCAGTTGAATTCCTTTTGTGAGAGAGACAGAAATTGAAGATATAGAACTACACATGATTGTACTGAAGTTCTAGATGTACAGACAAAGGTGAGAGAGGATTGGGAAGATAGCCCAATAGAGGGAGATATTAATTTCTTTATTGATGGATCTTCTTGGAGTAGAGAATGCTTATCTGTTATTTTGCTTAGGTATGTGAAGTATTTACTTTAGTACAAGCTTTAAAACTTCTAGAAAAAGAAGTGAGTAAGCAGTGGCTAAAATTATAGAATACTTGGCTATAATATACTGTATATTGAAGCTAGTAAGAAGAGAAGTTTTCCAAAGAGATTTTGGTGAATAGATTAGCAGATTAGTCTTATGTATGTATGTATGTATGTATGTATAGATGCATATATGAGAGAAGATAATGGTTTTAGTTTCTGTTTTGGAATGGGATGTAAAACCAGGTTTCATTGATGAAGAAGAGAAACAGATGACGTTAGAAGATGCAGAGTATATAGATTGGAAGTGGTTAATAGAGATTACAGATAGTTAATAAGCTATTATGACAGACATAATAGAGAAGGTACATGAGGGTACTCATTGGGGAACAGTATTTGTGGCTTTTGTGAAGAGAAAATATATTTGTAGAGGTATGTACACGATAGCTATGCAAGTGAGTAGAACATGTATATATTGTTTGTGAATGTGTATAATCCTGACAGGAGGAAGAAATTTGGCTATTTGGCCGTTTTAAAGAATATAAGTTGATTGTACTGTAATGTCAGCAGTGAGTACTTTGAAATATCTGTTGGTGATTATTGATCATTTGACTAGATGGCTGGAAGCTTTTCTGTGTGTGAGAGCACAAATGACTGTGAAGTCAATATTGGAACAGATATATACAGATATAAATATATATATAGATATGCACTGATAGTGCATTAATAGTGATAGAGGTACACATTTTACTTTTCATGTGGTAAAAAGGTATAAGAAAAGAATTGTAAATGAATTGGTAATAGACCTGTTGGGCCTTTTTCTTCAGGTAGGGTGAAAAATGATAACTATAAAACAATACATTAAAGAAATTAATGTTAGTGTTTCCAGTTTGGGCTTCTTCGGCAACGGGCCAAAATCGCAATCATCCACAGTTTTGATCCGTGCTCACTGCTGGAGCGCCCAGAGCTGCCCAGATTCAGGGCTGAGCCACCCTGTAGAGGTAGTGAAGAAGAGGGAGCCATCAGTGGGGTTGAGGAGAGCTGCATCTCTCCTCCTCGGCTGGCCATTACTCCCTTTCCCAAAGGCGGTTGCAGCAATGATCAGAAATGGTCACCTCAAAGAAGAACCTGACTGGACAAGATTGTACAGGTGGAAGTTTAAAGGAGAAAGTTTGACTGACTGGGTTGAATGGAGAACATCTATTTAAGGTACCTGGAACCTGAATTTTAAAGACTAACACAATTCCTAAAAAAGATTTTAAGCTGCGAAAGAAATGGCAGGCAGTACCCTAACCAGGCAATACCCTCAGTTTTTGGAAAATGTGAAAAATTGATAGAGGAAGAACAGGTTGGTTAAAACCTAGCAAGGCCAAGTACTAGTGGGTTTGGGGCCCTCTGATCTTAGAACTGAAATTTTTCCACTATTGATTTTGGGGAAGGTGATGCTGCATTTCTCCATGCAAAACCAATGTACAATTTGGGAGTTCTAGTTTCTCAGTACTTGCTTAAGCATCAGTTGGCACAGCTGTGGGAATGGGGGGGCTTTGCAAAGCTCCAGTGTGTGTACCAATTGCACTCATTGTTGTTCATGGTCATTCATGTCTTAGCTATCTTCCAGTTCTACTATTGCAATGCCTCCTGAAGACAATCTAGAAGCTGCAGTTGGTAAAAATGGGTACCAGAATTGGTCCAGAAGCATGGATAGTTATGGGCACACCAAGATACTTCTGGTAACATCAACACTACCTCACAAGCTGCAATGGCTCCCTGTGGGCTTTTGGGTGCAATTCAATGTCCCGGTTATCACTCATAAGGCTTTACATGGCATAAGACTGGTTATATGTGAGGCTGCCTACCTTTTTTCTTCTTTCTTATTTTTGCCTGCCTGACACACTCTAACAGGATAAGTACATGTCAGAAACTTTCCCTGATGTCATCTGATGGGATCAAGAAGACGTGCCTTCTGTGTTGCATCACATGCCATTTGGAATTATCTCCAGCCTGATTCTAAAATAGAAAGCCAATACCTTGTTGTTCAATATGAACAGCTATGTGCTAGACTCAGGAGTATTATCCATTCAAACAACAGATGTCAGTATACAGAAGTTTTGAAGCTATTGCTCTGCTCTTTGCCCAAGTTTTAATCATTTACTAGAATCATCAGTTAGTTTTCTTGGAATATTGTACACCAAGTAGTACTTTCACAAGAGCACATATAAATATACCAAGCAAATATAACAATAGCACTAGAACTTAGACTTATATACTGCTTCACAGTGCTTTACAGCCCTCTCTAAAGCAGTTTTACAGAAGCAGCATAGTCCCCAACAATCTGGGTCCTCATTTTACCGATCTCGGAAGAATGGAAGGCTGAGGCAACCTGGAGTCAGTGGGAATTGAATGGTTGATGTACAGTCAGCAGTCAGCAGAAGTAGCCTGCAGGACTTCATCCTAACCACTGTGCCACCGCCTAAATATACATTTAATAGATAACATTTTATCCAATAATGGAATTATAGATATTCTACTGCAGTTTCAGATGGTATAAAGTTCCATTGTGGCTTTCTTTCTTCAATGGTCTGTAACTATGTTCTTTAAATATACTGATACAATATTAGCACATTTTCCATACAAGCCAACATGTGGCAACATAAAAGAGATTAATGTTGGTGTTGAAAAACGTTACACAAAACTTAAGCCAGAAAGTCCTTGAGGATCATTCTTTACCAAGGTAATGGAAGGCATTGAAAATGTGTTTTGCCGTGCACGGGAATCCCAAAAAAGTTTCTCTCTTTGAATTATTAAAAGCAGCTTCACAAGTTGTGAAGTTTCCCTGCTTGGCCTGAGAGCTGTTTCAAACCACTTCTTCAGATATGCACAGCAGTGACTCTGCTTTGCTGGTAGACCCAGTAGAAGTCAAAAGCAGACTCCTTGCTGTTGAAAAAGCCTTTCAAGGTCTTTCAAAAGATGTGGCTGCTGTAATGAATCAAAGAAAAATGCTTCTTTGACAAGAGACTCCTGTGCATTGCAAAACCCCTTTCCAATATTTTACATGCATGTTTTTTTCTTTTCTAAATAAAAATAAAAAGACCAAGAGAAGAGATGTTCCAAAAAAATTACTGGTGCAATAGTAATATGGAAGAATTCTGACAAAGACATAACAGTGGCATCTCCATTCCAATGTTCTCATATCATACTGTGTTTATAGCAATGGAAAAGAAGGTTGGTATTAAAAAAAACTGGCAATCCATACATTCACACAATTTCACATGATCAAAAATATGAGATATAATAGGTATGGCAGAAAAGTTTCACAATCCAGAAGATTCTATGGTGGACACTTTTTTCTACTGTACTTATTATCCAATGGCAACTTCATTGAGCTCCATCACTGCCAGTTCTTATTCCTAGTTTCATCTCATGGAAAAGAAATATGACAGCTAAAAATAAAACAGAGGAAGGGAGGAGTGGAGAGGGGAAGGGAAGAGAAGGGAAGGGAAGAGGAGGGGAGGGAAGGGGAAGAGAAGACCAATGGAATACTCCAATTTTCTCCCTTCTCTCTTCTTCCACTAGATTTTTGTGATCCATATACTGTTCCAAAGAGAATGGGAGACTGGATGCAGTGTGATGGACTGATACACAGGAAGCAAATTTCCAGGATATACTTGCTCTTCTTTTACCTTCTTCAGAAAAAAAAAAAGGAGGCAAGTGCAGAAGTCAAGCAGACAAGGAAGGTGGAGATTTCTGTGCCAATAGTAATTTACACCTCTGTTGTTCATTTATTGTTCACAGTTTCTTCTGGAGATGTCTCTGGGTTATCTTGGGAAAGGCAAAATATGCCAGGCTGCAATTTCTTTTGAAGATGATTTTGAGTTTTTTCTTCTGTTCCCTAACATGGAAAAATAAACATATGGTACCTGGTGCCAAATGTACACAGGCAAATTCTACCTTTCCCCCCAATAATTTAATTAGATTTTATTAGAGTTTACAAATTCAAAGATAAAAAATGAAATACAAACTCATTAAAAATAAAAGAAAGAAAAGAAAAAGTGGAAAGAGAAACAAAATAAGAAAAATAAAACATAAAAGTTATATAATAGATGTTAGAAATGTGAGTCACCTAACAGATATTTGGGGTGGAACTATATAAACCAGGACAGACATTTTAAAACTGTATCTTTAAGAAAATACAAAACTGTAGTTGGGTGTGGTTTCTCAAATGGCTATAAGATGGAGCCATAAACCTGGGTTGTCTCAGTCTTAGTCTCAGAAGAAGTGAATGAGTCTCTGTTTTTCCTTCTGTTGGAGAGTTTTGCCATTCCTCTATTTTTTCTAATTGACTGATATTCCTGGATTTGAAGTAAGTCTGTTACTGAACTGTTTTTGACACTGGACTTTGTTATTGGATTATCCCTGGACTAAAAACTGACTGATCTTA
>BHFT01071906.1:0-11073 GCA_004320025.1 Laticauda laticaudata | reverse complement strand
GTGTATCTGTGTGCTGTGTGTGTATTATTCAAACACTTCTCTCAATACATCTCCCTGTATGCGCTCATTCTCCTAATAGGGAATTACCTCAACAATAGATGATTCCCTCTCACCTCCAGATAAGTCTAAACAATTTGGATAACTTAACATCTTCTCTAATATTTCAGTGGAAAAAAACTTTTTCTTCCCATAGCTCATCCTTTATTAATAGTCAAATTATGAAGAACACCTCATGCAATCTTAATTGGCAAAGGCTGTTGAGAGCTACCAAAATATTAGTGTATATATTTTAATCTTAATTCAAAAAAGTCAATTTTACAATCCAAATGTATCCTTTTCTTTACAGCAGAAGAAATCTTTCCTCACTTATAAGGAAATCTTTAAAGTCTCATTATACAATTCTAGTTAAAAAGAAACCTCATAACAGCTGCCAGAAACTATAACATATATTTATATCCAACAGATTCATTTTATTTAGCCTGGTTTAAGTGAGGAGAATATCCCCGCAAGCTCCCAACTTCTCAAACCTGGTGGAGAATGTTGTTTTGTGATCTCTTTGCAGAGAGAATCTATATGGAGTTAAACATGGGCAATCCTTGTCTTTTCCTTAATCCAGAGAGGAGTTCTAAGAAATGAGTCCTTCCATCATCTCCTATTTCTATCACATTCATTGGCTCTGAAAAAGAATAGATTCATGTTCAGCCCACCTTGCTACCGATAAGCCACAAAGTATTATTATATTTTGATTGTATTTTCAGATCATGCTTTTAACTATGCCTATATACCCACTAGGTACCCAAGCCAGGTAGAACTGTAATGTGAAGTGGAAGAGAAATGCAATGAGCTCTCTACCAGCATCTTTCAGCTGTTCCTTGGGTGCTCTTATATTTATATAATTTGCCAATAAGTTGGATATAAGCAGAGAGTGCTCAAATTAGCAGTGGAGAAAGGTTCTATGGTAAAGTTTTGTTATCAGAAGTGGACCTAATAAGTGGAAATATACATCAAGTAAATTCTGAGTCTCAAAGTTGATATGAAGTTAAGATAATAGAACCATGAGATATTATGTATGATTAAATTATTTCATATAAGGTATTTCCAAAGGGATGCAGTGGCTCAGTGATTAAGATTCTGAGCTTGTCGATCAGAAAGGTTGGAAGTTCGGTGGTTCGAATCCCTAGCACTGTGTAACAGAGTGAGCTCCCATTACTTGTCCCAGCTTCTGCCAACCTAGCAGTTTGAAAGCATGTAAAAATGCAAGTAGAAAAATAGGGACCACTTTGGTGGGAAGGTAACAGCATCCATGTGCCTTCGGCATTTAGTCATGCCAGCCACATGATTACGGAGACATTTTCAGATAGCGTAGCTCTTCGGCTTTGCATAAGAGATGAGCACTGCCCTGCTAGAGCTGGAAATGACTAGCACATAAGTGCGAGGGGAACATTACCTTTACCTAAAAAGCCCAGTCACAGGGCCAACGGATTGCAAAAAGGACCACAGCGGACGAGCAAAATGTTCCCGTCCGTTGTTATCCGCTCTCAAAGGGCAAAATTTGCATAACCGGAGCAGATAACACGGACGCGACGCGTCGGGGAGGACGCAGGGCGGATGCAGAGCAGATGTGGAACGGAAAGCCCAGCGGATGGAAGCGGATGGGAGTGGATGGCGCAACTGCAGGGCTCTGGGGGGCCTCAGCAAGCGGACGCGGAAACGGATACAAGCGGATGCAGAACGGATGAAGGGATGCAGAGCGGAAGCCTAGCGGATGCACAGCGGAAGAAGCTAATGGATGCCTGGTGGTTAATTGCGCATGCGGGGGATGCATGCGCAAGCCCCCCGGAAAAACGGAAGCAGCTCGGGAAGCAGGTCGCCATTCAGAGGAAAGACCTGCTGCCAGACACATCGACTGCCTTGCCTTCTGCCTGCCATGTCTGCCTGCCAGCCTTGGCGCAGCCTCCCTGCAAGCCTTGCTCGCGCCTTCCTGCCAGCCTTGCTGCCAGCCAGTATTGCCTACCAGCCTTGCTGCCTGCCTTCCTGCCTGCCTTCCTGCCAGCCTTGGTTCATGTTGCTTGCAGCCTTGGTGCATGCCTCCCGCCAGCCTTGGTGCCTGCCTGCCTGCCTGCCTGCCTGCGCCAGCCTTGCTGGCTGCCTGCCTGCCCGCCTTGGTGCCTGCTTGCCTGCCAGCTTTCCTGCCAGCCTTGGTGCCTGCCTCCCTGCCAGCCTTCCTGCCAGCCTTGGTTCCTGCCAGCCTCCCTGCCAGCCAGCAACCCCAAAACCATGCGGAAGCACAGCAAGCCTCAGCCATCATGCTGCCAGCCCTGGCAAGAGGACAGGCGTACCATCCTGGCCCCTGGCCCTCACTCTGGTTTCTGCTGGGGCTTCTGCAGCACGGGCTCACTTTTCTGGACCTGGGGCTTCTGCTGCTTCTACTTCTGGAGGAGCTGATTGACAAAGCACTCCAGCACCAGCCACCTCCACGCACCTGGACCCTTCACCCCTGAGACAGAGCGACCAAGAGGATGCCAGAGAGTCATTTTTGTTTTATAGCTTCTTGTTAATAAAGTCTGTTTGTGATTCACACAACTTGCCTGTCATTTCTTTTTTTCAATAAAGTCTTGCTGGAAACTTTTAGAAATGTTTAAGCCTTTGCATGCTTGTGGATGGATAAAGATAGAGCAGTGGGGTGGGCAGGGATACCTGAGGAAGAGCAGGGATACCTTTGGCGATGGTAATAGCTGTGGGATAGGAAACCTCCAGTGCAAGCATAGTGGGACTGATGGTCCACCTCCCAGGTGCCACACCTATGCCCTTCATTATCAATAATAATGTAATAATTATCCACGCATGTCAACATAAAACACAACTCTTTATTAAACGCCCTGTTCATTGTAGGCCAACCAAACATACATGGCCCAATCTCATCCGTGTGATGAGACAGGCTGAAGGAAAGCATCCATTAAGCATTTACCATCCTAGTCTTGCCACTCCATGCTCTCAGCTGGGGAGTTGCACCAGTGTTCAGGAGGTTTGCGCTGCTTCTTTGCCTCACGTGAGGCTCTGTTGGGCCTTGCACATCCTGAGTGTCGATCAGGTTTTGCTCTTTCCTCCATTCCCCAGGCTCCATGTCCCATTGGCCTTGTTGACGGTCCCACAAGCCTGTTCTGCAAGACGGTAGCGGGTGCGCATGAGATTGTGCAGGATGCAGCAAGCTTTCCATGATCCTCCTCAAAGGTCTCTGGGCTATGCTGTATGTTGGTGAGAAGTACTGGAACCTGTGGCCAGGATGCCAAAGGCATTCTCCACCACCCGTTGCCCTGAACAGCCTGTAGTTGAAGATCCTCTCTCACAGGGTGAGGTATTTGGAGGTGTAGGCTTCATGAGGTAGGTTGTGAGGGAGAAGGCATCATCCCCATGATGAGTAGGGCACATCTTTTGTGTTTGTTGGCAGCAGTCTGGATCTGGGAAGCCCACCATGAGGTTGGCTTTCCAGCCCCTCCTTGAGGTGACTGGCGTGTATACCTGGGCATCTGAAGATGACCCGTTGCCTGAGCATCGATGTACATGAATTTGTAGTCAGCATCGACCATGGCGAAGAGGATGATGCTGAAGAAGCCCTTGTAGTTGTGATAAGTGGACCCCCGACTTGGCTGGCGCTTTGCAGGCCACGTGCTTGCCATCGATGGCTCCAACAGTGTGGGGGAAGTTCTACTTCTGGATACCACTGCTCTGCAACTTTCTTCCATCCTTCTTCAGTGGAGGGGCACTGGAGGGCTCCTCCTTGTATTCTCGATGATGGCCTGCCACCACTTCTCTGACCACAAAGCTGATGGTGCTGGGTGGTACCCTCCAGCCGTACTGCATGCTCCTGTGGGAGGTCCTGAGGCCAGGTTGTGCAGAGTGAGTGCCACCTTGAGCCCAGGTTCCAGGCTGGGCGGGAAGTTTGGTGTTTGTCTTGGTCAACCTGGGTGTCAGGCGCTGCACAACTTCGTCAAACATGGCTGGAGGCATCCTCATGAAGTTCTGGAATGCACAAGTGTCTTTGCTCCTGAGCTCCACCATCAGCTTCTTGTACAGTCCGTCCTCTGCTCTTCTGGCGAACCATCTTTGGACCCAGACTTTTTTGGGTGGCTCCTTTTCTTCCCGTAGTAGAGTTCCACAGAGCCTGTAGATGGGTTTCGCACCTGTTGCAGAAGGATGGTGGGCTGCCGGAAAGGACTTTGTCAACAATCCACGGTGGACATGACTGGATGCTGTGGAAGAGGAAGAGTCAGATGGAAGGCTGCAGAGGCTGCACAGCTGGGCTGCTGTCTAAAGTGAGATGCAGATGAGTTGCTCCGCCTTTTTATAGCAGTAATATGTGTCCCTTTGCATCCTCTAGCATCCTCTAGGCATCCTGTTAGACATCCTTTATATCCAAGATAGGTCCCCCTCTGCGAATGTTTTTCCGTTTTTAAACGCTTCTGTTTTCCGCCTGACATTCCGTTTCTGCATCCGTTTGCATCTGTTCCGCATCAGTTTCCGCTTCCTCCCCTGCATCCGGCGTGCGAGTTGCGCGGAGTCGGCATGCGGCAGCGGTGCCGGACGCATCATAGGCACATGTTGTAACGATTGCGTAACGATGCGTACGGATGCATAACGGACGAACTGGATACATTTTCCGCGCAAAGTTTTAGGCAGCCCAAAACTTTTGGAGGATGGAAACGTCAATAGACGGATGCTGACGGATAGAGAGGAAGCCAAACGGAGCAGTGAGTACATCGCGTTTCTCGAACGGAACGGATGGCAAGGTTTTTTGTCCATTTTACATCCTCTTTGCATCCGTTGGTTCGGTGTGACATGGGCTTAAAGTATCTCATAATCAGAGAAGTGGATGCAATTTTTTTTAAAAAAATCTAATTTTGATGAGGGAATGATTTAAATTGCTAGAGGCATGCTGTGCAAACCAGGATATCAAAAGTTAATACAAAATAAATTTTGCAGCCACATGATTTCACTCTAATATAATTTTTCTACCTCAAGGAAAGGCAATCTGGATCCAATTTATGTGATAGTTTCAGATATTTCTATCTAATGTAGGTTCATCTGGGTAGAATGATACCTTCTTAATGGTGGTAAGCTGTAGAGGTGTTTTATTAATATTAGAACTCTTGATATCCATCAACTAGTAGCTCAAAGAGGCAGACATATGCTAGACGTTAGAGAAACAGGTACTTCTGGTGACATACAATAGATTGAGGAGGATTGAAGATTATATTCTGGTGATGGAGTAAGACAATCTCCTTAATAATTACAAGACATTGCAGACAGAGGCTTCCAATTGTGACAAATTTCAGTATATCATTGTGCCAGTGGCACAATGATCTCTGGATGGGAAAATGTTGTTTAAGACAGCAAATGCCACTTCAGAAATAGTCAGGTGTATTTATTTTGCAATTAAAAAAAATAATTGTAATTTTGAACAACCAAAAAAGAAGAGAAAAATCAGCAAAATTTATGTTAAGCAGCAGTGTTTAATGCATAGGAAATGTCTATAAAATGTAGGCAAGTCCAACTCAGCAGGTAGTAAAGCTATTGTAAAAGGTATGCACAGACTGGTGAGAGAGTCTGGAACAAGGGAGATGAGAATATTAAAGACAGTGAATCTTCTTAGATGTTTCAGTAGATAGGGAAAAGTCTAGAAATGTGTGTGCCACAGACTCAGTTTCTTTGTCTGAGCAGACATAAAGTTGATATCTATCTATGGTAAGCATTGAAGCCACGATTTCAAACTGCCAAGGTGAATGCCCTTTGATATGGACATTAAGCACATGATTAAAACATTCTAGCTATAACAAAATAAGAGCTTGCACTAGCAGAGATGTGATTTTTTTTTCTTTTTGGACATCAAGATCCAAGCCTTCCTGGTTAAACTCTGTCAAGGCTTTATATGGGTTCATCGAGCATTCATTTAAGGGCAGGAATGGGAGAATAGCCTTCAGTAAGACAAATCCAGATCTGTGGGGGGCCTTGGTGCTCTCTGAGTTTGGTTATTTTGAAGACATTTCATTACCCAACTAGATTTTGTCAGCAGTGGAAGAACGGAGTGAGGTTTGCTCTCTATTTATATACTAGTGGCTTGTCTTGTCGGTGTTGGTGGGAGTGTTCTTGATTAGGCTGTTGTGTAGTGTTTCTGTGTCTGACCAAGCTCAGAGAGCACTCACAGTTCAACCATGATCTGCAAACATTCCTTTCTATTGAAATCCAAATCTGAATGCCTTTTTTCAAGGATAAGATGTTCCAAACATAGAAGCTGGGTCAGGGAATCACTCCAGAATGCTTCTTTAGGCCAGAATTTCAATTAGTAAAGTATCAGGCAAACCTCAAGTAAGACAACCCAAGTTTCAAAGAAGAGACCATGTTCATGATTGAAGGAGGGAGATGGAGAATGGCCTTCAAAAGTTGGACTGAATTACTCCCAGAAGAGAAGTGTCCTGTTTGCATTGAGATGTGCATCATGTGGGAGAAAATTTAAGACCTTTACTTAGACTGATTTGATTGCTGCAAGCATAGCTATTGCCTTTGTGGCTTGCAAATTTGATAATCTCATTACAAGCTTGACTTGAAAAGGTGATTCCAAGAGGAAGATGGTTGGAAATGAATAGGTAAATATTTAAAGCTTTTGACTTGCTCAGTAAGTTTGTCAGTTATTTGCCAATTATTGGAAAGGTTAAACTGCAATTCATTTCTGATGTGGCAATATTATCTGCACAGAGTAAAAATAGGGATGACCTAATGGATGAGGAAAGGTCTGAATCAGTAGGTGGATTTGATCAGTTCTTCCCGGTTCTGGAGAGCTGGTAGGAGTGATGAGCAATGGAGACCAAACCAGTTCTCTCTGCCACTCTGTTGTTGGGCCCACCTGCCCGCCCAAGCACACTTTTATCGGCAGAATTTGAAGCACAGCTGCTTTGCGCAGCACAGAATAGCACCATGCAGCAGCTGTTGAAGTGACCGGCATCGTGCAGACTTGCAGGAGGTGAATTAGAATGCCTCTGTGCCTGCACAAATGCCTCTGCCTCTGCACCTGCGCAAAGTGCACGCTTGTCACGCATATGCACCCAAAGTGTGTGCGTGCCCACAAAGCGTGCCCACAAAGCCACACCCACCGAACTGGTGGCAACAATTTTTGAATCCCACCACTGGTCTGAATTTTACTCCCCCCCCACTTTTAACAACTCTGTAATCCCTTGCATCAGGGTGGAATTGCGGTGAGTGAATGGAGCTGAGCATTTAATAGCCGGATGCCCTCCCTGACACCTATGCAGAGTTTTATTCATTACACCCAAAGAAAAAATATCTATTGCTACCTAGGATCAAACTCATAGCCTTCTGATTGTGAAGTGATAGCTCCACCTCTAAGCCACTGTGCCACCTGGGTGAAATTCACATTTACAAGGGCCAAAACAATCTGCAGCACAATTGTCAGTCTAAGTGTCAGCTTTGAAATGTGTCAGCTGCCACATTTTTTTTAGAGAGTTAGAGGAGTTGAAAAGTTCAAGGTTATTTTGTGTGTCGTATTAAGAATTTCCAGTTGCAGTTAATTGGTTCTCATGATTTACGAAGTGTAAAAGTGGGAGGAGAGAAGGGAGAAGAGAAGGTGGATTCTGTGTAACGGGTGAAAAAACTTTCACTTGGGAAATTGCTTTTGCCATGCCAGATCTGTTTCTAATAAATCTATTGGAGAGATAACGTCTCGGAGTGATTGATATCATGGATACTTTCTGGATGCCTTACACTAAGAAGGTGACGATCAATGGAAGAAGAAGCTAACTCTCACCATAGATTTCCCAAGGAACTAAGTTAAAAAAAAATTGTCTTGAAGTCAATAAAGTTGGTATAAAGACATCCCCCTGGGAAATGTGAATATTTCTCAGCCAGAGAGTACAAAACTACACTGATCAACAATTTAACAACCTGATCTGAAATCAGCTTCTTCAACTATCAACATGTCCTTCTGGATAATCCAATCAGCAAGTTTATTACAAAGATGTTTTGGATGAACCTTACTAATTGTACATAACAGGCTAATTGGGTGCCAATTAACCAGATTAATCTTAGGGGGCAGAGTTTAAAGAGAAAAGACATGATAGAATGGCTCTACCGTTAGATAGCATTAAGTGGTTGTTAATCAGGAATTATTTTTAAGATTTCTGGGAGAAGAAAGTGTCACTTCCTGACATGTTTCTGTTCTCCATTTGGGAGTCTGTAAGAATTTGTGAATTTAAAAGTAGAAGCTACATCGGCAAAGGAAAACCAAGGCTCTCTCTGTTGATTGAGTTATGTAAGGGTGGCTCCAAGCTCTTGCCAGACTTGAATTATTAGCATGAGCTCCAGAAGCTGTATGGGATACAGGCTCTGATTTTTATTAAAAGACCTTGTGAGCCTTTCCTGGTTTGCTAAGACATAATTTTGCTTCCCCCCCCCCAAGAGAAACTGAGGAGTATTATCATTAATGTTTCCCAGAAATGTTGATTGTTAAAGGGCCTCATGGATTTGTAGGTGAAAATTATCCCAGCACTTGCTGAGATGCAGTCTTTGTCAAACCAAAGTTTGACAAAGCACAATAATTAAGGATGAGCAAAGAAGATTAACACATTTCCATTTGTAAAGTCCAGTAGCCATGAAACACAGTAATCAGTGTGACTGACACAACTAGTTCAATCAGGTCTTTGCACCTTGGGGCACCTTCTCAAGAGCAAGTCACTGTGATTTTGGAGAATGATGGTTGATGAAAGGTAATTACAGTGCTGTTCTTCAAGACCATTAAAACTTGCCTGTCTTGCAGTAGGATTTACGGTGGCACAACTAGCCATTGCTAAAGAAATTTAATGAATTAATCTCACAATATATCATAAGAATGGGAGGGGAAGTCATGTTTTTTTTCCAAGTTAATCTCTCTCTCTCTCTCTCTCTCTCTCTCTCTCTCTCTCTCTCTCTCTCTCTCTCTCNCTCTCTCTCTCTCTCTCTCTCTCTCTCTCTCTCTCTCTCTCTCTCTCTCTCTCTCCCTCCCTCCCTCCCTCCCTCCCAGCAATGAACTTGTAACAATAATAAAAAGACATGCTTTGAAAAGATATGCTTCCCATGGTAATAGGCTGCCAAGTATTACTATGACATCTTGCACTTGGCAGATGCAAAGAGATCTTTGGGTAAAGGATTTGACTGTTGACTGTTATATGGGGTAGTACTCTATGAGCCATTAGAAAGATTAATACTGTGCCATGACACGGAGATTCTCAATGTAAACTGTGAAGGGAGGTGTAGTAAATGGTACAGCTTAATGATGATAAGAATTATTCCATCACTCAAAAGTGAGAATCCCAACAAAAGATTCTATCAGATGGAACTTGCTATAAATTGTAGTTTAGACTATCATAAGTGAACTCACAAAAAGCCATGGGACACATAAAATGAATGGAAATCACTGATACAAGATGTGTACAATTCAAGAGAACTTTAATTCAGGTCCTGTAAAGGTTTAGCTAGATGTTTCCTTTACCCAAAATCACAAAAACATATAGAAAAATGCTCAGGCTTTTGAAATTAGCTCCAATGGGATTGACCCATTTTAAAGAAGCCCACCTGGAAAATCAGATTCTCAAATGGAAGAAGTAAGTAATTAGTTGATTCTTTACGTTAGGGGTATCAAACTCACATCACCACAATGATGTCACATGACATATTGGGACTTTTTTCACTAAATCAGACATGGGTGTGGCCAAGGGTGTGACGCATCTGGCCCATCGGCCACAAGTTTGACAGTCCTGCTTTACGGAGTTGAATTTAACATTGAATGCTTTAAAAAAAGAAACATTCTAGCTCTGCCAGTTTCTCACCCTGACCTGATTCTTGAGAGGGCTGTCCCAGAATAATTAAAGATTGAATATAACTCTCGCTATGGGTTACAACCATAACATTAATTTCAGAATGCTTAATAATATGGGTCCATCAATATAAATATGTGGGAGAAGGGACAAATCTTTTCTTAATTTGATAATAAATTAAAAATAAAAGTCTATCTATTTGGTTCCTCCCATGCCTTGTTTCTGCAAATTATTCTGTGTGATTATTTTCCTGAAACAGCAGTGGCCATTCTGCTTGGTATATTAAGAGCTCATACTACAGTATTTCTTATGCCTAAGAGTCTGTTTGAACTGTGGCAGTTAGCAGAAACAGCTGAAGGGAATGATAATAAGTGCAGCCTGAACAGAGCAAGTTTCACTAGAGTAAGCTGGCATTAAGCAGAAATTTTGTAAAAGCAGTCATGAGAATTTCAGAAATGGCTCAGGGCACCTTCTGAGAGGAAAAAAAATCAGAATAACAAACAGACTATTCACTTATTTTGTAACATTTACTTGTTGCACAAATCATACCACTGGGGGCAACTCACAATCATCACCGCAAAAATCATAAAACAACATGACCAGAACCAGCCAAAAAATCTCAATAGCAACAACCATCCTATATTTGACAACCTTTGTGCCAAAAGCCCAGCAGAAGATGATAAAAGAATAATAGAGTTGAAAGGGACCTTGGAGGTCTTCCCCTTGCCTGTGGCAGGAAATCATATATCATTACAGACATTCTGTGGGTTTGATGGGGCGAATATATGTGATCATAGAAAGAATAACAGAACAGAATAATAGAGTTGGAGTTGGAAGAGATGCCGGAGGTCCTCCAGTCCAACCTTCCATCCTTGCAAAAGACCCTATACCCGCCATGGCGAACCAATGGCATGTGTGCCACAGGTGGCATGAACAGCTATTTGTGCCAGCACACAAGCCCCAGGCAAATTTACCTCACTGTGCATGTGTGCGCCTCCCAGCTGATTTTTTTGTTCACTTGAGGCCTTTTTCAGCCTCCCAGAGGCTTGAGGGAAGCCTCTGCAGCCTTTGAAGGCTGAAAAACAGACCTGTTTTGTCACTTCCTGTGTTCTATATGTAAATTGGGTTACTCCAAAAATACAAACTTGATTGGTCAAATAAACTAAGCATTGGATTGGTTCACTAGGAACCAATCCAAAGAGCTGCTGAAAGG
>BHFT01071894.1:0-10759 GCA_004320025.1 Laticauda laticaudata | reverse complement strand
CAAAACGGAGGCAGTGAGTACAGAATGGATACATCGCGTTAACCAACGGATGGCAAGCTTTTTTGTCCGTTTTACATGCTCTTTCCATCCGTTGGTGCAGTGTGACAGGGGCTTAAATTTTACCAAAGTAGTTTGCAATTATGAAAACAAAGTAACTTATTGTACTTCTAAAATTATCTCCATTTGATTCAATTTAATTTATTATGATCATAGACCAACTCAACAAATTCCAAAATTAAAATGCACAATTCCCTAAAGTAGCACATTTAATCCTCAAATTACAACTATTCCTTTTGTGACTATTAAAAATTACAACAGACTTCAAAAAGTGACATATGACTTTTTTTCACACTCACAACCATTGTAACATCCCCATGGTCATGTGATCAGAATTTGATGTGTTAGCGACTGGCATGTATTTATGTATTGAGACTTTCAAGAAGAGATTTGACTCCCATCTGTCAGAAATGGTGTAGGGTCTCCTGCTTGGGCAGGGGGTTGGACTAGTTGTCCTACAAGGTCCCTTCTGACTCTGATTATCCATTATGATGGTTGCATTGACCCAGAGACAGGTCATCACCTATTGCAAACTTTTGACAAGCAAAACAATGGGGAAGCCAGATTCATTTATCAATTGAAGGGAAAAAAACGTCATAAAATGATGCAAAACTCACTTAACAATTGCCTTGCTTCTCAGTGAAATTTTGGGCTAAGTTATGCTTGTAATTTGAGGACTACCTGTAATGAAAATGAACAATAATATATAAAATTGTGAAACTATATATAATTTTTAAAAAGAAAAATAAACCAAAAGATAAATAATCAACTTTTTTGACTGAAAAGATGCATAGCAGCTGCATACTGATATATTATGACAAATAACAGATAAACAAAACAGTATTTAGCTACATTCATTGGTCAGATTGGTCAAACAGCAGTAGAGCTAGATAAAATGAACCTGAGCAACCAGGATAGTTGTCTCACAGTGGGAATAATAGCTCCTGGTGTGAAGCAACATAATGGAAACAATACAAATCAACATGGGTCAATGTCTCAATTGATCAGGTGCCACAGAGCATTGTCTTTGTTCAAATTAAATGCCCTGGTATCTTCCTTCAGTGACAGCTGTCAAGAGGGCATTAAATCTAATCAAAGAGAAAGCCTCCTAAATTTAGGATTTAAATGAGGGAATAGAAGGAGAATTCATGCAGATGACATTAAGCTTGCAGGGATAACCAATACCCCCGAAGACAACCTCAACATCCCAAAAGATTTTTACAGTCTTGGACACTGCACGCTAATCTAACGAACAAAATGAAATTCAACATAGATAAAAGTAAGATTATAAACTTAGGCAAGAAAAAACTAATTATATAGGTAGAGACCAGGTGAAATTTGGCTTAGTAAAGTAATTGAGAGAGGGATCTTGGGGTCATAGTGGAAAATCACTGAAATATGAGCCAACAGTGTGTGCAACAGCATCCAAAAAAAGCCAATGCAATCCCAGGCTACATTAATGGAGGGCTAGAATCAAGATTACATTAAGTATTAGTGTCACTTTACAAAGCCTTAGAACAGTCCCACTTGGAATACTGCATCCAGTTCTGGTCACAACAAAATAGTAACAATGTTGAGAGTACCAAGAAGAGCAGCAAGAATAAATAGGGGGCTGGAGCCTAAAACATATGAAGAATGTTTACAAAAATTGGGTAAGTTTAGTCTAATGAAAAGGACTAGGGAAACATGATAGCGGTATTTCAATATCTGAGGGACTCCTACAAAGGCCCGGGGGTGTGTGTGTCAAACTATTTTCCAAAGCACTAAAAGACCAGAATCAATAGATGGAAACTAACCAAGGAGAAAAGCAACCTAGAACAAAAGACAAATTTCCTAATGGTGAGGACAATCAACCAATTGAATAGCTTGCCTTCAGAAGTTGTGGATGCTCCGTCACTAGAGGCTTTCATTAAGAGATTGGACAATCATTTGTCTGAAATGATATAGCATCTTCTGCTTGAGCAGGGTGTTGGACTGAAAGACTTCCAAGGTCCCTTCCAACTCTATTATTCTATTTTCTAGGACCAACCCAAATAGGAAGAACAACTTCTTAAGCGCATTTATGCTCAGTGTAAAAATATGTGCATATTCAAGTGCATGTTTTGCATTTGCCAGTGTCACGTAGAACAGTGCCTATATTAGAGGATCTAATTTGTTCTATCAATTGGTTGTTTAACCATGTTTAACACATGGTTTTATGACATCGACAAACATCATAACCTAGCTTTCAGAATAATTGATATCAAGCCTTTGTCCAAGGAAATACCCAACTTTGATACAGGATCAGGATGAGAAATGCTTTCGGACACAGGGATAAGAATATATTATTGCAGGTTATTCTGGCATTTATATTTTGGAACTATAAAAAGGAAGAAAGAGGTAATCTTCATAGATAAAATCTTAAACATCTGAAATCAACTTTTATACTTTAAGTGAGAAATTCAACCCCAACTTCATGATTGCAATGTCTGGAAGCTCAATAACAAGGAAAACCATTTTGTTTATAAAGATGGTATTATTATAGAATGTGAGTTAAAAAGAAATGGTAATAGCAGAGATTGGTTGTTTTTGCAGTTCAGGTGCTTGGCATTTGGGTAAGTAAGCAGCCAACTGTGTTCCGTATATTTTTACCACAAGTACACATATTTCATGGACCACATTAAGCAAAGAGCAAATATGCTGACAGGTATCAGCAGGCTCTCTCGGATGAGCCAACTCCTTGGAATAGCTAGATGCTTTATTTTATCTTGCCAAATGATTAGAAGAAGGTGGAGATATCTAGCAGATTAATACCTCTATCTATTGTATGTACATTGTCCAAATATAGGGCCCTATAGACTTCATGTTACATGTAGTCTTCGATTTATGACAACAATATAGATGGAATTTCACTCATAAGCTATTATGATTGTAAGTTGGAGGCACCATGTGACTAGACTCAATTTTATGATTCACAATGGTCATTGAATGAATTACTTGGTCATTAAGCAAGCCATGTTAAACAAATTCAGCATATCCAATACATGTTTTCTGTCATTTTCTGCTGAAGAAACATCTGATCACATATGTACTTGAGAGAATGTGTGCATTAGATGTGCTTTGAGGACAGATCCTAAGTACCCTTTTTAGGTCCACTGTAACTTGAAACAGTAAGCAATTGATTGTAAATTGAGAATCACCTGTAATCTTATAGCTCTGATTAACAAGAACATGTTTTTTTAATGTAACTGTAGAAAAGCTTGTAGGGCAGGGGATATTCTCCCTTCCATGATTCCAATTCATATAATCTCTCTGAACTTGCTATTTGTATCTCTAAGGGAAGATCCTATTTTCCCCCCTAAAGCAATATGAAATTTAAAGGCAGAAACATTGATCTCTTTATCATCCATCCCTGCTTTTTTTTATTCACCCAAGAAACGCCAAGACTAATAAATGCTTGTTTGAGACACGTGAGAGTCTTCCAAAACCTACATGAGTGAGGAACTTCAATCAGGAGAGAACAGGGTGGCCCATGCAAGTCCAATCCTCAGAATCTTTACATTTACTAAGCTCATCCTCTCTTTTTTCAGACTAGCTTTATAAAACTGTAAAGTCTGCAAAGGGTGGTAATTTGCATTGACTTGAAATGCTTATCCTGTTGGCAGCATGTGTTGCGCAGATGCCTAATCTGAATTATTCTGAAGATTCCACTGACACAGGAGGGAATAAAGAGAACACTTCTCCAGACCTCGTTGCTTAACATAGAAAGTCAGAGTAAGGAGAATGGAACCAGAGACAGGAGTGAGGGCCGAGCAATAATCTCTCTCTTTCCATCCATTTTTTGTTGGCAACTGTTTTCTTAAGGGAAGTAAAGTCTTATTGCCCTAGCTTTTCCACAACCCATTTTAATTGCTGTTCCTGTACCTATTCATCTAAAGCAGTAGCACCTTGTGTATTTTCATGTGCAAAAGATAACTTGTACCTCATCTTTGCCATTTTGATTTAGAAAAAATATACATTTCATCCACCAGTTTTAGTTTTTCAGTACTCTTCAAACTGTTCATAACTGTGAAAGAAAATGACCCTTGCAGCAATGTGCAATGGGTAAGTTTACAGATGTAGAGTTTAGAAACGAAATAAACACATATAAATCTATAAACCCAAACCCTATTCCAAGCAAATGATGATGTGCAAAGAACTGTTATATATCTGTAGGAGATGGGAAAAACTGTAATGCAACTAGATGAAAAGCCCATTAGAGAGATTAAAAGGATAAAAAAAGAGAAAAGGATCCAATATGCATTTTAATTATTGGAACCTTGCAAGACATAAGGAAAGGACATAAAACCATTTGTGCAACCGTTATTGCCAATATATTTAATATGTATAACTAATGACAGTCAGACAGAAATAGATGCGGTCTAGAATCCTGAATGCTCAGATGAAAAATGAATAAATACATTACATTTTGAAGGTAAATTAATACAGGAAGAATGCACTCAGAAAATTCAATTACAAAATTGTAGCACTTACAGTCTAATGCACTTAACAGCTAACAAGATGCAAAACAGGCAATAGAAAAGTGTGAGACGGTTCATATACTATGAGAAATACTAGTCTGGGTTTACTTAGCAACACTGTTTATTTATTTAAGCTATGTTGTGAAAAACAACTAAGCCCAAGACTATAGTGGTGTGATTAAATATTATACAACATAATATGTATTACGCTGAGCCGATGTTCATTTAGAAAAACTCCCTAGCATGCCCAATTTGAAAAAATGATCATTTCTAATAGAACTTAAATTTGAAATAGCTGCTTTCCATTGCCATATAGACACACATGTATATTTCTATATGGACTGACTCATTCCTGCTCCAGAGTCAAGAAGGCTTGTGCAACCAGACCACATAACTTAGTTTGATCCAACTGGCATGCAAAACTGCCATAGGGTTTTGTATAAATAATTACGCCCATATGATTCTGACCCTAACAAGCAGTGACCACCAGTTAGCTCACCGGACCTTTGACGCATCCAAGAAAGGGGGAAGACACTTAGCCTGCCAGAGACATGAAACTTGTAGCCTTTCTTGTTGTCCCAAGGTAAGGCTCCCTCACCATACAATAGGCTGGTGATGTCAAACCCATGGCATATGTGCCAGAGGTGGCACGCAGAGCCATCTCAGTGGGCACACGTGCTGTAGCCAGCTGCTCTTCTGGTTTCTGGTGCACATGAGCATGATGGCCAGCTGGCTTTGTGTGCACTGGAGTGCTGGAAAATGGTCTCAAAAATGGTCAAAAAACAGGCCGTTTTTCATGCCATTTCCATGCCTTCTGAAAAATGGCCTGAAAATGGCCCAAAAATGTCCTAAAAACAGCCCTGCCAACTCTCACGGTTCTGTGATGAGTCTCATGATTTTTTGTCATGTCTCACGGTCTCACGACAAGGCTCCTCAATCTCACGCCAAATTTAAAACGCTNGCACATTTATTTTTACTCTGGGCGCCTCCATTTTGCTTTTTCTACCACCGGATATAACAGGCTTTGATTGGTTAGTTATTCACGTGACCGTGAATCTCACTATTTTTTATAGAATCTCCAGATTTTTTTTCATGGGTCTACAGATTTTCCTTTATCAGGGGTTGGCAGGTCTGCAAAAATGTCCTGGAAAATGGCCTATTTTTTGAGCATTTTTAGGCCATTTTCAGGCCATTTTGTGCTGTTTTTGGCACAAAAAACAGAAAACAGCTTTAGCCCAGAAAACAGCCTGAAAATGGCCAAAAAGAGGCCATTTTCAGGGCCATTTTCAGGTCATTTTTCATGCCAAAAACAGCCCAAAAATGGCCCAGAAAATGGCCAAAAAACAAGCTGTTTTCTGGGCTGTTTTCAGGCCAAAAATGGACCAAAAAAAGCCCAGAAAATGCTCCCAAAACAGCATAAAAATGGCCTGAAAACAGCCCCAAAACAGGCATGCATACTGGCCTGCTGGTCTTCAGTTTGCCAGCATTCCGGCATGCACACATGCACATGCATACACACATGTTCTGGTTTGGGCACTTGTGTTGAAAAGATTCACCAGCACTACAATAGATAAATCAACCTACCCAGGAATATTGTAAACCTGAGTATCATCTCACCTTAAGCTCAGCTTGGGCATGTTCTGGTACATGCAGCCTCTGCATACCTCAGGATCACATTGTTGCAATATATGACAAAATTGTTATCTTTGGCATTGCCAGTTTGGGTTTTGTTTTGCTGAGCCAAGTCCCCAAGAGAGATGATCAGAGAATATCTTTTATATAAATCTCTCTCACCCTATCCCCCAAAGCAAAAAATAATAATCAAAAATTCAGATTTAACCATTTCAGTAACATCTCCATGTCTAGTATGGCCTCTGCAGCCAAAGATGGAACAAGTAAACAAATAAAATGTGTTCTTCCCAGAGGAGTAAACTTGTCTTAAATAAGTTTAATGGATATAAACTAAGCAGATAGTGCTTGCTTAAGGATGAGCCAATCTGCTGATTTGGTTTCACTGCATTTTTTAATCTTACCAGCTGATGATTCTTTTCAACTTAGCTGTTTACAATCCCCTTATGTTCTCAGTTTTATAAACATTTATGCACCCTAGGTTTGAAGCTCTTCAATTTCTTTCTGTGAGTTCACCACAAACCTGTCTTTGGCTTTAATTTGGGAGTGATTTTTGGTTCCTTGTGTTTATCGATCAGCCAACACAAAAGGAAAGATCAGAACTGAACTGTTCCAGCAGCCCTTCCACCCTTTAGCTCCCCTTTACGTGTCCCTGTTCTATGGAAAGCCACTCCATCAGACTATAGAGAGAAGGATGCAAAGTCAAATCTTTCTAGCTGCTTTAATTTCCTCCTGCCTTGATTTTGTTTTATTTATTTTTATTTATTTATTTTTGTCAATTGCTTACAAAATAATAGGTTTAAGTAAAAACATAATTATGAATACATAGATACATATAAGAAAAATAAAAAAATAAAAGAAACAATAGGACAGGGAGGGTAGGCATGTTGGTGCGTGGTGTCCCCCAAGACAGTGTTCTAGGACCAACTTCTATTTCATACTCCACATATAATGACCTCTTGTTGATCATATCAAGTTCTCATATGGCATCCTCATTCGCTGATTAAAAAGTAAAGCTATTCAAACAGCCACAACATATCTACTGGCCTACCCTTCAAAAAGACCTGACTATGTGTCAGAATGCGTCAAAACAAATGGCAATAAATAAAAAATCAAAATCTCAAACAAATAAATGCTCTGTCCTACATATTGGCAAAAAAAAAAATCAAGAAAATGAAATACAGGCTGAATAGTCAAGGACCCTTGAGTTGATGATCCAAACTCTGTACAAAGTCTTGGAGTCACTCATCTCTGATGACCTAAGTGCTAGAGCCCCACTGTAGCTAATATAGCCAAAAGCGTTAAGAGTTTGTTAACCTATCCATAGGTATTTTTTGCCTCTAAATGCACTAATTACGTACGAGCACTACAAAAATATGCAATCAGAATCAAACACAGTCATCAGTCTGGAACCACACTCATGATAATCTTGATTATTAACACAGTTTGAGATAGGCTCCAGAAATACTTTCACAAGAAAAAGAGTTTTCAACTCTCTACGTCGTTGCAGAATTACCTTATGCCACCCAGACCTTTGAAATTCTAGCACCTAGAAAACCATATAACTTACACCAGCCTTCGGTCCGAATCTAAGTATAGTACGTATAAAGCCATACATTGCAAATTGTCTTTTACCTGTCAAGAATACTTTCAGCTTCAACATATACACACAAGAGCAAACGACATAGTTACAAATTCAAGGTTAATCCACCAAACTGATTGCAGCGAAATACGACTTCAGCAAACAGAGTGGTCAGTGTCTGGAGATACTCTACCTGACTCTTGTGGTTTCTTCCCCAAAAACTCTCTAAAAACCTCAGGGACTGCTCTACTATTGACCTCACCCCTTTCCTAAGAGGTCTGTAGGGGGCGTGCATAAGCGCACCAACATGCCTACAGTCCCTGTCGTATTGTTTCTTTTATTTTTTTTAATTTTCTTTGGTATTTCTGTCAGAATGGTCCATTGGGAATGAACTATGATTACATTACTGGATCAATTGGCTCTATTGTCTACAGGTATTAGACCCTGCTAATTCTGCATAATATAAGAGAACTGCATTTTATACTGCAATTCCAAACCCATAGTGGCTGTTGCATTAGTTAAAAGGGGCACATTGAAAACAGCAAAGGAGTAATTTGTTAGCTTTACCATCTAACAAAGCAAATGTCAGAGCATTGAAATATACCTTGAGAAATGTTTTTTCCAGTTTTTGGGAACTGTGAATATAATACCCCAATAGTTGACTTTCAACTAAGATTCAGGTAATTTCTGGTATTTTGCATAAATCACTTTTGTATTTTGTATCCTAAGTGTACCATCTGTCTATACCCTTCAGATTTCACAGATATGAAAGTAGTTTTCATGCAGCTGAATTGAAAATAATCAGTACCGACTAAAGCAGTAGCCCAATTGGGAGAAAATTTAATTGCAATCACTAGTTAAGCATGAAGAGCCAAATTTTGCCTTGAAGCTTAAAAAGGGGGTGTCAGGAATTTAGACTGTAGTCTCTTGAGCTGTGTAATATTTTTTAAAAAATGGCTATAATGCGATTCCAAGAAGAAATTGGATAAGTGATTTTTTGGTGAGAAACAATTATGGAGTGGTTGGTATAAAATCATCTTTTATTTATGAGAAGAAATAAAAAGCCATTGCCCTCGGTAGCAGAAAGAATGACACAACTGACTAGGTCCTTTTTTACTTGAAATATTATACCAAGATATTTAAAACACTTAACCTAACAAATCTGCTACTACCAGTATTAATACTTTATTTGTAGAATTTTGGTCTTTACAAAAGACCATAATGTTTCTTTTTTCAAAGGTGAGTAGTGGTGCCATTTTGAATTACATTCTTTTGGATTTTCTTCAGTCCATTACAAAACTGTGTTAGGACCATTGTCTCATTGGTACATTAAAGGACTGAGATATGTTTCCCAGCTAATTTAGGGACATGAAGGTCTTGCCCTTAAAAACACATCTTTAATCATTATTATTTATATAAAAAGGTGCTGATATAGCATCTGATCTAACGCTTTCTGAGATGGAACAGTATCAGGAAGTTAAACAATGGGGTACATGTAAGTTCCAGTTTTCTTTTTTTAATGTAATTTATATATGAATGAATTAATTAATTCTTTATCAGCCAAGTGTGATTAGATACACAAGGAATTTGTCTTGGTACATATGCTCTCAGTGTTCCTAAAAAGAAAAGATACATTTGTCAAGAATCATAAGATACAACACTTAATAAAATCATAGGGTACAAATAAGCATTCAAATCATACTAGGAAACAATAGGAGCAATTACTTATCTATTAACAGGACTTTATGTTTTTCCAATAGGATTTCTTTTAATACTGAATGAAAAGCAATCCTGAAATCAACAAAGGTTGCATGAGATGGCTTGAATAAATAGTTTTCAATCAGTTAAGTTATAGATAAACCCAGAATGCTTCTCCTGTAATATTCCTGATCCAGACAATTCTAACATTTCCAACTAATGTATCTCATATGTAACTTAAACATATTCAAGAGGAAATGAGCTTCTGGAAGCAGGGTTCTCTCCATTACTTTTTTTTCTTTTTATGTATGGAAAAATGAAAGATTGTTTTTACAGCATAATCCCAATCAATGTAATTTGGTGAAAATATATAGAAAACAATCTAGGAATGGCCCCCACCAATTGTAGTTGTCTCACAACTGTTAGGATACTATCATAAGCAGGATTTAACCATTTTCAGTAAATCAGGGGTTGTTGTAGTTGTTGCTGTTGTTGATTTTAGAGAATGAGACAGCTGGCCAATCAGATAAACTGCCAGTAGTAAAATCAGACATGACAGTACGATCACTATGTTTGTGGTACTCCAATGGAAAATAAGCTTTCAAGACTCCTATAGGGATACAATAGGCAGCTCAAATCATGTCTGGGCCAAGCTGACTAGTGATAATTACTGCCATAAGTTCAGCATAGCAGCTTTCTTTTTGTCCTTGAAGAGAGATGCAGAATTTCATTTCCAGTTGAGTGGATATAAGTAGTATTTGGGGAAGGATTAAATTTATGGTCTTTAAAAATCATCATAAGGCCAATACCCAGCCAAATTGGTTTTAGTATCCCTAAAAGAATGCTTTACTATTTGTGTTGCAACCTCATTATCCAGGGAAACTGCTATGATGATAAACATACAGAATTTAATCATCGATATCACCTGGCTGAATGTTGATAAATATAACTCAAACAAATCTAATAGATCTCCCTGTTGTTTGACAGGTCTACAAATAATTGTAAATTTTCCCATCAATACTTACTAAATTATTATTTTAAATCATAATTTCTTAACAAATATTCCAAATATAAAATTGAGAGAACTCTGGTGGTGCAGTGGTTTGAATGCAGTATTGCAGGCAAACTCTATTCATAGCCTGAAGCCCCATCGAACCTGATGGAGCTCAAGGTTGACTCAGCCTCCCATTTTTCCGAGGTTGGTAAAAGGAGGACCCAAATTGTTAAAGGCAATATGCTAACATTATAAATTGCCCTGAGAGTTCTTTAAAGCCTTATGGAGCAGTATATCTGT
>BHFT01071892.1:0-14310 GCA_004320025.1 Laticauda laticaudata | reverse complement strand
CTCCCTACGGTCCCAAACCACACAGACCCTCTCGGAGTTCCTCGCTCTCTGAGACCTCAACCTCCCAACCTGCTGCTGGCGAACCACAAACACATCAGCTTCCCCCTCTGTAGGGTCCCCCAGGCCTAGCCAGATTCTTCATCTGCCGACGATGCGAAACCACAGTCAATCGAGCGTGGAATGAGCTCTTTGAGCAATCTGGTGTGAGAAACATGGCTATAAGAAGACTAGCAGTGGTACCCATGTTTCACTACAGAAACTATATGGTGGCGGGCTTAGTTTTTTGGGGGGGGGAGTGCTGCCTTTGGAGATGGTGGAGGCTGGCAGCAGCAATGAAGAGGCCCCCGAGGAGCCTGTGCCCAGTGTGGATGCACGCAGGGCTGCTCGAAGGAAAGAGCAGCTGCAGCAGCATGGGCGACTCGGGAGTAAGGCTGCAAGGTGATGACCACTCCCTTCAGGGATAAAAGCCAGCAGAGAAACCAGAGTTCTTTGCAGGAAGCAAAGACATTTTTGCACTCAAGCCTTTGGGTTTGAAATATTTCGCAGTAACTTTATCTCGTGTTCTTGGCAGCCTTGAACCACCTTGGCAAGGCTTGTTCTGATCAGAGACAATTAGCTTGAACAGCCTTTTTAACCGGGAAGGAACGGAATTTGTAAAGGATCATTAAAAGGTTTTGATTTTACCCCTGTTTGGTGTTTGTTTGCTTTGAATGAGGCGTGAGTCAGAACAGGATGGCTTGATGAAACCCGAAACTGGGTTTGTTTGCAACTGGGTTAAAAGCAGGTTGTGTGAAGGAGGGCCGCCGGTGAATAAGAGGGGGGCGGGGGGGGTCTTTCCATGAAAAAGAGCCAGGTGGGAGAGTTATCCGTGCAATGAACCCACCCACTAATGGCGAGAAGTGAAACCGGGGTTCAGGTTAAGGGGTGACGAGAAGAGGTGGGAGGGAAGGGCTTTGCAGGTGGCAGGGAGTTGCCCACCTGCAGGCCTTGGTTCTCTTCCTGAAGCCCTTGGCCCACTTGTGGAGGAGCGAATTCTCCCGTCTGTAGCAGGCGTAGAGCCCCAGGAGCAGAGCGGGTACAACCAGCAGGAAGACGACCAGCAGAACAATCAAGATGGCTTCATAATCTGTGAAAAGGTCCAAGCAGGAGGAGACGGTCACAGCTGCAGGCTTCAGTTGCCCAGACAGACTAGCCTCCTTCCATCCCTTCCATCCACCCATGCTTCCATCCTTATTTCCATCCTTCCTTCCTTCCATCCCCCCATCCCTTCCATCCATCTATCCATCCATCCTTATTTCCATCCATCCATCCATCCATCCCTTCCATCCATCTATCCATCCATCCTTATTTCCATCCATCCATCCATCCCTTCCATCCATCTATCCATCCATCCTTATTTCCATCCATCCATCCATCCCTTCCATCCATCTATCCATCCATCCTTATTTCCATCCATCCATCCCTTACAATCCATCTTTCCATCTGTCCATCCACCTTTCCATCCTTATTTCCTTCCCCCCTCCACCCCTCACTTACATTCATCCATTCTTCCACCTATCCATCCATCCTTTCATCCCTTCCATCCATCATCTATTTATCCTTCCATCCATCCATCCATCCATCCATCCAGAAGGAGAAGGAGGGAGAGGGGGAGGAAGAAGAGAAGGCAGAGGAGGAAGAGCAGGAGGAGAAGGGGGAAGAAGCGGAGGAGAGGAGGAGAAGGAGGGGAGGAGGGGGGCAAGAAGAGGAGGGCGAAGAAGAGGAGGAGGAGGGGAGGAGGAAGAAGGGAAGGCAGAGGAGGAGGAGAAGGAAGGGTGAGGAAGAAGAGAAGAGGAGGAGGAAGAGGGGGAGGGGGAGAAGGAGAAGAAAGAGAGAGATGGGGGAAGAAGGGGAAGAAGAAAATGAAGACTGAGAAGGAGAAGGAAAAGAGGGAGGAGAAGTAGCAGGGCTACTCACGGTCTTGCTGGACGGGGCCACTATCCACGCTGCCCCCCAGCCCCGGCTTCTCGCAGAGCGGAGGAGCCCAGCCAGCATTGCAGTGACAATTCTGGTTGCTGTTACACACCTAAGACAATCAGAGAACCGGTGGAGTGAGCCCCCAAACTTATTCCGGGGTTCCAGGTACAGGAAGGCCAATACGATCCTCAAAGCTCCCGGACCTCCTGATGCCATCCAGGGTAGAATATTTCCCTTCACCCTCCCGAGGGTTTTTTTTTTTTTCTTCCCCCCCCTCCACGCGAACCAGAAAACCTCCTTGGCTTCTTCCTTTTTTTTTTCCTTTTCAACGGGTGCAGGCGTCATAAAGAAATACAGGAGGTCCTCGACTTACAACCACAACTGAGGGAAACAGTGGTTCAACAAGACGTTGCGCGACTGCTTAGCTCAACCACCGCAACCCGTCAAAATAATCATTTATGGGGGAGTCATATAGCAGATGGAGATGGGGGGGGGGAACCCACAGGTTGTAAGTCAGAACACTGTCACAACTTTCAAAAGTCGTTGAAAAATGGCCGTAACTCTCTACTCCAAGCTTACTCCGAGCCTGAAAATCCTGGTTACATTTTGGCACATAGGATTGGCAATGTCGGGGTGGAGAGACTGCCGATTAAATGATGCATTCATCTTCCATTCCAAGACTTAGGTACTCCTCGACTTACAACCACAGCGGAACCTCAAATTTCCCTCGCTAAGCAAAACAGTTGTTAAGTGATTTAACCCCCCCTCCCCAATTTTATGACCTTTCTTCCCACAGCTGTTCAGTGAATCTCTGTGGTTGTTAAGTTTGTAAAAAACTAACCCTCCGGTCAGGGGTGGGATTCAAAAAATTCCAGGAACCGGTTCACTGCCTGGTTGCTGGGTGGGTGTGGCCACGGTGGGCATAGCCTACCAGAACTTTCTGGAGGACCATTTTTCGCCCTCCCAAAGCTTCCGCGCAGACCCTGCACTTATCTGCATCAAAAATGGGCTGCTTGGAGACTCCTGGGAGAGGAGGGGAGGGGTGGGGTGGGTGGGGCCAGCCAGTCGTTCAAATACTGGTTCGGCAAACCAGATGCAAATTTAACATCCGGTTTGCCCAGACCGGTCCGAACTGGTAGAATCCCACCCTTGCCTCCATATTGACCCATACTGGATCCTGCATTATCCAGGGACACGTATATCCACCTTCATTTGTAGTAAAACAGTTGTTAAGTGAATCTGGCTTCCCACTTGGCTTGGCTCATCAAAAGATTGCAAAAGGGGATGGGGTGACTCTGGAACACTGCGACTGTCATAAATACGAGTCCGTTGCCAAGCGCCTGAATTTTGAGCACATGACCACAGGGATGGTGCAATGGTCGTAAGCATGAAAAACAGCCATAAATCCTCTTTTTTTTCCAATGCCAACTTTGAACAGTTGGNTAAATACGAGTCCGTTGCCAAGCGCCTCAATTTTGAGCACATGACCACAGGGATGGTGCAATGGTCGTAAGCATGAAAAACAGCCACAAATCCTCTTTTTTTTCCAATGCCAACTTTGAACAGTTGGCTGAGGAATTCTGGGAGTTGAAGTTCACAAGTCTGAAAGTTGCCAAGGTTGGAGAGCCCTGATCTATGGGGCTGCTAGTGACATGTGCAAAAGGGTTTATTTGCACACCTGCTTTTGTGCCCCGCCGGTGGGCTGGTGGAGCTGGCAGCAGAGTTGGACAGTGAGGAGGTTGGGAAGGAACCCGGGTCAGTCTTGGAAGCTGAGGAAGGCTCAGACAAGGGCTCTGCATCAGAGGCAGAGATGGGGCCAGGGCAGGCTGGCAGTCATCAGCTGCCTTCAGGCAGTCATCAGCAGTGAGGCGGGGGAGCAACTGAACCCAGTTCCCAGCTGCCAAAAGGAAGGCACAATTAAGAACTCAGCTTCGACGTGGGATTAAGGCCACAGGTGGACGATGAAAGACCCTCTCATCAGGATTAAAAGAGAAACAAAAGGGGAGGGGGCTTTTGCAGGAAACAACTCACTCGTTCATTCATTCCAGCCTCATGAAGATTTGTCGATATAACGCAGCCTTCCCTGTTAGCACTGAGTGTGGAATTATTTACCGGGCAGCATTCCAGGGTTGATAAAGGTCCGAGCTAATTAGTCTACCTTTGCAAGACTACCTTTGCAAGCCGTTGGCTGACTGTGAATAAAATAAATTCACATTCATGTAATAAAAGAGGTTTTTGCTGGGACTCAGAATAGGGGAGGCCTAGGACAGTACACCAGCCTCCAGGTTAAAAATGGCCTCTTGTTTGAAAATTTCAATGCATTAAATGAAACTCTTGTCTCATTTTCTTCCGCCCAAAAAATATCCCTGAACAAAAAAAGTCAACATCGAACTTCAGAAATAAATTGAAGGTTTTCACTGCTAACTCACCCCATGTCCATGACATTTGGAGATGCATTTGTCCAGGTCGAAAAAGGAAGCGTTTTGACACCGCTGGTCTTTGCACACCTGCAAGAAAGTCACATTAGCAAATTAGCATTGATTTTAGAGTCAATTCTGATTTTAAAAAATCTGAGCGATAGATTAGGTGCCATCAAGTCGCATCATCCCATGTAAATAGATTTTTTTTCTCCCAACAACCTGTCCTAAATTGGTCGTTCAAATGTTCAAAGAGTCACCCCCACTGGAGGCACCAACTTTGCTACTCATTGTTCAGATTGGATCCAGGAGGCAAGATGTGTACCAAAAGTGAAGAATGCCAAATAAATGGGGCAAGAAAAGCTGCCCATGGATTCCCTGGTCTCAAAGCAGAAGTAATTCTTCCAAGCAAGAGTCCCTCAAAGTTCTCTTTAACGAGTTTTATTGAGACGAAAAGGGGCGGGTTTGCAAGAAATTTAAAATTGTTTTCCCACCCCCCTTTAATGCAGGGGGTTCTTCAGAACACGGCTGCTTTGAAGACTTGTGGACTTCGACTCCTAGAATGTCCTAGCTGGCTGAGGAATGCTGGGAGTTGAAGTTCAGAAGTCTTAAAAGTTGCCATGTTTGGAGATTCCCCTGCCTTAATAGATCAGGGAAGGGGATCCCATGCGGTTGTACCAGTGTTTGTTCTATGACACAACAGTTGTTGTTGTCTGCCGGCAATCTGCGGAGATGGCAGCAGAGTCAGACAGTGGGGAGGAACATGGGCCAATCCGGGAGTCTGGGGAGGGCTTGGATGAAGTGTCCTGCATCCGATGCAGAAATGGAGCCAGGGCCATCTGGGAGTTATATGCTGATTCCAGAGTCTCCAGAATCTGGCAGCAGTGAGGCAGAGGAATAGCGGGAGCCTGTTCCCAGTGTGCATATGCACAGAACTGCCAGAAGGCAAGAACAGTTAAGACAAAAGGAGTGACTTGGGAGTAAGGCTTGGAGATGATTGGTAAGACATAAGAAATAAAGGAGGAGCAAAGGGACAGGAGTCTTTGCAGGAAGCAACTTTGTCTGTACTGGTCGGTTTGAAACCTGAAGCTTGGTGTTGAATTTGTGCTCTGTTTTGGCCTTGTATAACAAATTGGAAATTTAGTCATTGGCAGCATTTGAAGGAAGATAAAAGTGGGTGCTCATCAGACTTATCCCAAAGGATTTTGGCAGACTTCTGTGGGACTCTTTACAAATTCTTTGAGACTCATTATGAGCTGTGAATGACTAAAATTCACAGCTGTTGAAATAAAGAAAAAAGGGTTTTGGGACTAACATGTGTCTCCATAAGCCTTGATCAAAACAACAGCATGGAGAAGATAGCAGGCAGCTATTATTCAGGGGTCTCCAACCTTGGCAACTTTAAGCCTGGCGGACTTCAACTCCCAGCAAAGCTGGCTGGGGAATTCTGGGAGTTTAAGTCCACTAGGCTTAAAGTTCTCAAGGTTCGAGACCCCTGAACTAAATCTGTATTTACTGTATCCTGAGCACTTTGTGAAGCTTTCACAATCTGCTGTCAACTAGTAAAGCTTTCCTGGCCTGCTCTCGAATTGCCATAGGCAGGAGTGGGGGAGGAGGAGGAAACTGATGGAGCAGCACAGCAGCTGCAAGCAGAAGTATATTCCACACATATCTTCTTCAAGGCTGTATCCCAAGCTACTGAGATCAACTGGAGAGGCGAGAGCTGTGATCTCTACAGCCCGTGAAAGTGCTTAGTTGGAGAATGTGATTTATGACACACCCTGGAGGGAGGGGAGAAACAGGGTCATAGGTGGGCCATAAATTACGTCAGGCAGAGCTGACTTCATTTGGATACTTTGCCGACATGTTGCTCCTCATAAATAACTGGATTTCTTTTGAAACTTGGCTAAGGCTCATGGTTTACTTAGGGTATCCATCGGAACCCTGACATCTGTATTCACACATGCATCACATTTGTGCAGAGATGCAGGTACCGAACCCGAATTACAGGTTAGTCCTTGACTTACATTGGTTCATTCAGTGACCATTCAACTTTACAACGGCACCAAAAAACGTGACTTACTGTCATTTTTCACAAGTTACAACCTTTGCAATGTCCCCGTGATCAAAATTCAGGCGCTTGATGAACCGACTCATATTTAGGACGATCGCAGCATCCTGGGGAGGAGGGGGGGTGTCAGGGTCCCACAATCCTCTTTTGGGACCTTCTGAGAAACAAAGTCCATGGGGAAAGCTGGTTTCACTTAGCAACCATGTTGTCAACTAAACGGCTGCAGTGTATTTGCTTTGCAAACTGTGGAAGGAAAAGGTCGTCCAATGGAGCAAAAACTCCCTTGACAAACATCTTGCTCAGCAACATAATTTTGGGCTGCACAGTGGTCATAAGTCGAGGACTACCTGTACTTTTTCTCGGTTACCCTGTCGAAAATAGTCCAGCCGGTTTGCGGAGTTATGACCAGGTTAGTGGGATTCAAAATGTTTTACTACCGGTTCTGTGAGTGTGCTGTGGCGTGGCAGGAGAGAAGGTTATGCTACCAAAATTCCCCATTTCCCTCCCCCCCCACTAGCCTGCTTTCCCCAGTCTCCATTCTCCTGGGAGGGCAAGCCAAGGAGGACCCACCGATCAGTTGGGAGGCAGAGAAGAGATGGGGTTGGCGGGCCAGCCAGAGGTGGTATTGCGGTTCTGCCAACTACTCCGAACATTTCTGCTACCGGTTCTCCAGAACTGCGTCCGAACCTTGAATGCCACCTCTCGACATCACCCTTTGAGGACCTTGTGCAAAGGTGCATCTCCACCCAAACCCAGGTTCATCGAGGTTAAAGGAAACCTGCAGAAATGTTGAGTAGTTGGGAGAACGGCACAGTACCACCTCTGGCTGGCCTCCGCCAACCCCATTCTCTTCTCTGCCTCCCAACTGAGTCGGGTGGGTCTCTTTGGCTTCCCTGCCCAGGCAGAAATGGAACATGGAAAAGCAGGCTAGTGGGTTGGAGGGAAATGGGAATTTGTAGCAGTAAACCTTCTCCATGCCACGCCCACACAAGCCACATCACAGAACGGTAGTAAAAATTTTGAATCCCCACTACTGGTCAAACCTACGCAAACCGGCTGACTATTTTAACTGACAGGGTAACCTAGAAAAAAGTACAGGTAGTCCTCGAACTTTATATGGACCACTGTGCAGCCCAAAAATTATGTTGCTGAGCAAGATGTTGTCAAGGAGTTTTTGCTCCATTGGACGACCTTTTCTTCCACAGCGTTTGCAAAGCAAATACACTGCAGCCGTTTAGGTTGACAAAGCATGGTTTGCTAAGTGAAACCTGCTTCTCCCCATGGACGTTTGTTTCTCAGAAGTCCCAAAAGAGGATTGTCTGGGCCCTGACACCCCCCTCCTCCCAGCGATGCTGCGGATTTCCTAAATATGAGGCGGTTCATCAAGCGCCTGAATTTGATCACTGGGGACATTGCAAAGGTTGTAACTGTGAAAAATGACAGTAAGTCACGTTTTTTTAGGTGCCGTTGTAAGTGAATGGTCACTGAACAGTGAACCAATGTAAGTCAAGGGACTAACCCTGTAACTTCGGGTTCGGTACCGGATCTCTGCACAAATGTGGATGCATGTGTGAATACAGATGTCAGCGGTTCCGATTGGATACCCTAAGTAAACCATCAGCCTTAGCCAAGTTCAAAAGAAATCCAGTTATTTATGAGGAGCAACAGTCGGCAAAGTTATCCAAATGAAGTCAAGCTCTGCCTTGACGTAATTGTACTGGGCCCACCTATGACCTGTTTTCTCCCCTCCCTCCAGGGTGTGTCATAATCAAATCTCCAAAAGAAGCACTTTCACGGGGCTGGAGAAGATCACAGTCTCGCGTCCAAGTTGATCTCAGAGCTTGGGATACAGCCTGGATAGGAAGATATGTGTGGAATATACTTCTGCTTGCACTTCTGTGTGTCCATCAGTTTCCTCCTCCTTCCCCCACTCGCTGCTATGCAATTCCGAGAGACAGGCCAGAAAAGCTTTACTAGTTGACAGCCAGATTGTGAAAGCTTCACAAAGTCTCAGGATTAAGTAAATGACAGATTTAGTTCAGGGTCTCGAACTGGGAGAACTTTAAGGCCTATGGACTAAACTCCCAGAATTCCCCAGCCAGCTTTGTGGGAGTTTGAAGTCCGCCAGCTTAAATGTTTGCCAACGTTGGAGACCCCTGAATAATAGCTGCCTGCGTATCTTCCTCCATGCTTGTCTGTTTTGATCAAGAGCTTATGGAGACACAGTGTTAGTCCAAACCCTTTTTCTTTATTTCAACAGCTGTGAATTTTAGTCATTCACAGCTCATAATGAGTCTCAAAGAATTTGTAAGATCCCAAGAAGTCTGCCAAATCCTTTGGATAAGGTCTGATGAGCACCCACTTTTATCTTCCTTCAAATGCTGCCAATGAACTAAAATTTCCAATTTTGTTATACAAGCCAAAACAGAGCACAAATTCAACACCAAGCTTTCAGGTTTCAAACGCCCCGACCAGTACAGACAAAGTTGCTTTCCTGAAAGACTCTGTTCCCTTGGCTCCTCCTTTATTTCTTATTGTCCTTACCAAGTCAGGGCTCCAAGCCTTACTCCCAAGTCACTCCTTTTTGTCTAACTGTTCTTGCCTTCTGCAGTTCTGTGCATATGCACACTGCGGAACAGGCTCACCGCATTTCCTCTGGCCTCACTTGCTGCCAGATTCTGGAGACTCTAGGAAATCAGCATATAACTCCCAGATGGCCCTGGCCTCCATTTCTGCATTCGGATGCAGGAACTTCATCCAAAGCCTCCCCAGACTCCCGGATTGGGCCATGTTCCTCTCCCACTGTCTTGACGTCTGCTGCCAATCTCGTCGCTGAATGATTGCGGCAGACAACAAAACTGTTGTGTCATAGAACCAAACACTGTACAAGCATGGGATCCCCTTCCCCGATCTATTAAGGCAGGGTAACTCCAACATGGCAATTCTTTAAGACTTCTGAACTTCAACTCCCCAGCATTCCTCAGCCAGTAGGACATTCTAGGATCGAAGTCCACAAGGTCTTCAAAGCGCCGTTTGTTGTGAAGAACCCCTGCATTAAAGGGTGGGAAACCATTTTAATTTCTTGCCCAAACCCACCCCCTTTTTCGTCGTCATAAAAACTCGTTAAAGAGAAACTTTGAGGGGACCTCTTGCTTGGAAGAATTACTTCGCTTCTGAGACCGGAATCAAAATTGGGGGGGAAGGCTTTTTTTTTTTCTTTTTCCTTTTTTGGGGGGGGGCCCCCCCCCAAATTTTTTTTTGGCATTCTTCACTTTTGGTACACATCTTCCTCCTGGATCCAATCTGAACAATGAGTAGCCAATTGGTGCCTCCAGTGGGGGTGACTCTTTGAAATTTTGAACGACAATTAGGACAAGGTTGTTGGGAGCAAAAAAAAATCTATTTACATGGATGATGCGACTTTGAATGGCACCTTAATCTATCCTTCAGATTTTTAAAATAGAATGACTCTAAAAATCAATGCTAATTTGCCTAATCGTGACTTATCTTGCAGGTGTGCAAGACAGCGGTGTCAAAACGCCTTCCTTTTTCGACCTGGACAAATGCATCTCCAAATGTCTGGAATGGGTGAGTTAGCAGTGAGAAACCTTCAATGTATTTCTGAGAGTTCGATGGTTTGACTTTTTTTGTTCAGGATTTTTTTGGCGGAAGAAAATGAGACAAGAGGTTTTCATTTAATGCATTGAAAGTTTTCAAACAAGAGGCCTTTTTAACCTGGAGGCTGGTGTACTGTCCTAGGCCTCCCCTAGTCTGAGTCCAGGCAAAAACCTTCTTTTATTACATGAAGGTTGAATTATTTTATTCACAGTCAGCCAACGGCTTGCAAAGGTAGTCTTGCAAAGGTAGACTAATTAGCTCGGACCTTTATAACCCTGGAATGCTGCCCGGTAAATAATTCCACACTCAGTGCTAACAGGGAAGCTGCGTGTATATCGACCAAATCTCATTGAGCTGGAATGAATGAATGAGTGAGTTGTTTCCTGCAAAAGCCCCCTCCCCTTTTGTTTCTCTTTTAATCCTTGATGAGAGGGTCTTTCCATCGTTCCACCTTGTGCCTTAATCCCACTCGAAGCTGACGTTCTTAATTGTGCTTCCTTTTTGGCAGCTGGAACTGGTTCAGGGTTTGCTCCCCGCCTCACTGCTGCATGACTGCCTGAAGCAGCTGATGACTGCCAGCCTGCCCTGGCCCCATCTCTGCCTCTGGATGCAGAGCCCTTGTCTTGAGCCTTCCTTCGAGCTTCCAACGGACTGACCCGGGTTCCTTCCCAACCTCCTCACTGTCCAACTCTGCTGCCAGCTCCACCAGCCCACCGGCGGGGCACAAAAGCAGGTGTGCAAATAAACCCCTTTGCACATGTCACTAGTCCAGCCCCATAGACAGGCTCTCCAACCGTGGCCAACTTTCAGAACTTGTGAATTCAACTCCCAGAATTCTCAGCCAACTGTTCAAAGTTGGCATTGGAAAAAAAAAGAGGATTTATGGCTGTTTTCATGCTTACGACCAGTTTGCACCATTCCCTGTGGTCATGTGCTCAAAATCAGGCGCTTGGCAACGGAACTCGTATTTATGGACAGTCGCAGTGTTCCAGGAGGTCACCCCATCCCTTTTGCACATCTTTTGATGAGCCAAGCCAAGTGGGAAGCCAGGATTCACTTAAACAACTGTTTTACTACAAATGAAGTGGATATACGTGTCCCTGGATAATGCAGGATCCAGTATTGGCGTTCAATATGAGGCAAGGGTGGGATTCTACCAGTTCGGACCGGTTCTGGCCAAAACGGATGTTAAATATTGCATCTGGTTTGCCGCAGACCCAGTATTTGGAACGACTGGCTGGCCCACCCACCCCCACCCTCCCTCTCTCCCAGGAGCTCCAAGCAGGCCCCATTTTTGACTGCCAATAAGTGCAGGGTCTGCCGCGAAGCTGTTGGAGGGCGAAAAAATGGTCCTCCAGAAAGTTCTGGTAGGCTAATGCCACCGTCGGCCACACCCACCAGCAAACAGGCAGTGACCGTTGGAATTTTTTGATCCCACCCCTGAGCGGAGGGTTAGTTTCGTTTACAAACTTAACAACCACAGAGATTCACTGAACAGCTGTGGAAGAAAGGTCATAAATGAGGAGAGGGGGGTTAACATCACTTAACAAAACTGTTTTGCTTCTTAGCGAGGGAAATGTGACCGGGTTCCGCTGTGGTGTAAGTCGAGGAGTACCTAAGTCTTGGAATGAGATGAATGCATCATTTTAAATCGGCAGTCTCTTCCACCCCGACATTGCCAATGTCCTATGTGCCAAAATGTAACCAGGATTTCAGGCTCGGAAGTAAGCTTGGAAGTAAGAGAGTTACCGCCAGTTGTCAACGACTTTTGAAAGTTGTGGACAGTGGTTCTGACTATGACAACCTTGTGGGGTTCCCCCCCCCCCCATCTCCATCTGCGATATGACTCCCCCCATAAATGATTATTTGAACGGGTGCGTGGAAATTGAGCTAAAGCCAGTCGCGCGACGTCTTGTTTGAACCATGTTCCCTCATTGGGTTGAAGTCGACGGACCTCCGGTATTCTTTATTGACGCCTGCCACCTTGAAAAGAAAAAAAAAGGAAGAAGCCCAAGGAGGTTTTCTGTTCCGCTGGACGGGGTGGGAAGGAAAAAAAAAAAAAAACCCCTCGGGCGGGTGAAGGCGAATATTCTACCCTGGATGGCATCAGGAGGTCCGGGAGCTTGAGGATCCGTTATTGGCCTCCTGTACCTGGACACCCCGAATTAAGTTGGGGCTCACTCACCGGTTCTCTGATTGTCTTAGTGTGTAACAGCAACCAGAATTGTCACTCAATGCTGGCTGGAGCCGCGTGTCCTTCCTCCCTGCGAGAAGCCGGGGCTAGGGGGGCAGCGTGGATAGTGCCCCGTCCAGCCAAAGGACCGTGAGTAGCCCTGCTACTTCTCACTCCCTCTTTTCCTTCTCCTTCTAGTCTTTCTTCTTCTTCCTTCTTCCCCATCTCTCTCCGGTTTTTCTCCTTCTCCCCCTCCCCCTCTTCCTCCTTCCTCTTCTCTTCTTCCTCACCCTTGCCTTCTCTCCTCCCTGCCTTCACCTTCTTCCCCTCCCCTCTCTTCCTCTTCTTCGCCCTCCTCTTCTTGCCCCTCCTTCTCCTCCTCTCTCCGCTTCTTCCCCCTTCTCTTCTGCTCGTTCCTCCTCTGCCTTCTCTTCTTCCTCCCCGCTTCTCCCTCGCTTCTCCTTCTGGATGGATGGATGGGATGATGGAAGGATAAATAGTATGATGGATGGATAGGGAATGAAAGGATGTGGATTAGGTGGAAGAATGGCATGAATGTAAGTGAGGGTGGAGGGGGAAGGAAATAAGATGGAAAGGTGATGGACAGATGGAAAGATGGATTGTAGAGGGATGGAATGGATGGAGAATAAGGATGGATGGGAGCATGGATGGAAGGATGGATGGCATGGATGGAAATAAGGATGATGGATAGTGGATGGAAGGATGGATGGATGGATGGAAATAAGGATGGATGGATAGCATGGATGGAAGGATGATGGGATGATGGATGGAAATAAGGATGGATGGATAGATGGATGGAAGGGATGGGGGGATGGAAGGAAGAAGGATGGAAATAAGATGGCGAAAGCTGGGCTGGCTGGAAGCGGATTGGAAGGAGCTAGTCTGTCTGGGCAACTGAAGCCTGGCAGCTGTGACCGTCTCCTCCTGCTGGACCTTTTCACAGATTATGAAACCATCTTTGATTGTTCTGCTGTCGTCTTCCCGCTGGTTGATACCCGCCTCTGCTCTGGGTCTACGCCTGCTACCAGACGGCGAGAATTCGCTCCTCCACAAGTGGGCCAAGGGCTTCAGGAAGAGAACCAAGGCCTGCAAGGGTGGGCAAATCCTCCACCTCAAAGCGCCTTCCCTCCCACCCTTCTTTCTCGTCACCCTTAACCTTGAACCCCGGTTTCACTCTCGCCATTAGTGGTGGTTCATTCACGGATAACTCTCCCCCACCTGGCTCTCTTCTTCATGGAAAGGACCCCCCGACCCCCCCTTATTCACCGGCGGCCCTCCTTCACACAACCTGCTTTTTAACCCAGTTGCAAACAAACCCAGTTTCGGTTTCATCAAGCAATCCTGTTCTGACTCACGCCTCAGTCAAAGCAAACACAACACCAAAACGGGTAAAATCCAAAACCTTTTTAATGACCTTTACAATCCGCTTCCTTCCCGTTTAAAAAAGGCTGCTTCAAGCTAATTGTCTCTTGATCAGAACAAGCCTTGCCAAAGGTGGTTCAAGGCTGCCCAAGAACACCGAGATAAGTTTACTGCGAAATATTTCGAAACCCAAAGGCCTTGAGTGCAAAAAATGTTCTGTTGCTTCCTGTCAAAGAAACTCTGGTTTCTCTGCTGGCTTTTTCCCTGAAAGGACTGTCATCACCTTGCAGCCTTACTCCCGAGTCGCCCATGCTGCTGCAGTCTCTTCCTCTCGAGCAGCCCTGCGTGGCATCCACACTGGGCACCAGGCTCTCGGGGGCCTCATTCATGCTGCGGCCAGCCATCCACCATCTCCAAAAGGCAGCACTCCCCTCCCTGACGGTTCTGGCCCCATCCCTGCATCACACACAGACACCCTCCTTCGGAGTCCTCGCTCTCTGAGACCTCAAACCGTTCCACACCTGCTGATGGCGAACCACAACACATCAGTTCCCTGGTCTGATGGCTTCCCCCAGCCTAGCCAATTCTCATCTGCCGACCGATGAAACCACCAGCTCATCGACAGGGTGGAATGAGCTCTCATTGAGCAATCTGTTGTGGAGAAAACATGGCTATAGAATGACTTAAGCAGA
>BHFT01071891.1:0-19864 GCA_004320025.1 Laticauda laticaudata | reverse complement strand
AAAAGAACCAAGATGAGGGTATAATGGTCCCCAGTGTTCCTGAAGGGAACCTCTGCTCGGGACAGAGTTTCCTCACACAGCATGAAATGGAATACAGGCATGTGGCCACGAGGTCTTGTAAGAAAAGATGGCCTCCAGCCGTTAATCTTTGGCATGCTCCCCAGCAGCAAACTCCCGCCGTGTGAAGGAATAGCCTTCGATGGCTTTTCCTATAAGGCTAAATGGTGGGGAAGGGTGGAAGGCACTAAGCGTTTGAATCCTCCACCCCAAGTGGTGTTCAGAGAGGGAAGGAAAGTGATTCGACTCCGCTGTGAGCAAAGAGCTCACACCGCTGTTCGGGTAAAAAAAACTCTGTGGCAATCTGTCGGAATGGCAGGGGTAGAAAGATCAGTTGTGGGGAGGGGGTGCAGAAGAGCACCAAAGCCTCCCACCGCTTTGGGGCGCAAATTGGCGCTTCCCTGTAATGCGAGCGATCTCTGTAATGCGAGTCAATGTTGAGAGACCACAATGCGATTAGAAGGCTAAAGGATTCTAAAGACAAGCCGATTAACTTTCAAACCTGCTCACAAGGAAAGAATTTTTCCTGTTTCGGTCAAGGAAGAATCACAAGCATTGCTTATCTCTCATGATGCTGAGTACCTTTGGAACAACTATGACTGAATGATTGGAATCTCTGCCATAGACACATAGCCATCAAGTTTCTTTATGGGACTTCTCTTCAATTTACAACTACATAGTGCAGTAAGTGGTGGAACAATATATAAAACTTATTTCTTTCTTTTATGCCATGTAGCTACCAAGGCAAGTAAAATATTATTCATGACATCCCTTGAATGGTCATCTCATTGAAACTTTGGTGATTTTTTTTTTGTCTTCTGCAGCCATATTTTTAAACATACATTTAAGAAAGCCCTTGACATTCACTATGATTTAAACATTGGGATTTAGTGTTGGAGGTTTTGATGAATAGGAAGGATACGCTATTTGATAGAGTAAGATTACCACAGTATATCATTTTAAGCACTCTCATTTTTATTTTAATTCATTCTCTCCTCTGGTTTGATGTAGAAATCAACTGATATATACTCCTTGCTAGAAGAGGAATGGGGAAGTATGATTCTGTTTGATTATTTTTCTGGACTGATTGTTGACTTTTGCTATCATCAAGTTGGATAGCTTTCTAAATAGGTTATCTTTACCCAGGACTGGGGTTTTGTATTTCAATGGATTTCTGTAGCATTGTAATATAATGCATGGCTTTCTTCATTTATTTATATTTACTAATCTAATTTATATGCCCGCCTTTCTGTCTAAGAACAACCAGATGTTTATATTAAGATGTAAAAACAGCAGCTGAAGCTTCCTGGAGGCTTAATGACAACACAAAACCATGAGAAAAATTCACCTGAACCAGAGATTCCATACTAATATCTTGATTCCAATGCCTGGAGAAAGAGCCAGCTCTTTCCACTTTGTAAAAGGACAATGGAGTATGGATTGTATAATTCAGAGTGGTTGTGGACAGTTAGTTCACAAAGTAGTGACTTAATAAAGAAATACTTGCGGCAACCCACTAAATGACATTGTTTTATCAGTGGCATCCAGATCATAACCACTTTGCCCCCATCTGTTGGAGAAGTCAAAAACCAGCAGAGCAAGGCATTCCCCTAACTAACCTGGTTCCATGCCATGTAGGACTTTAATGGTGGCAGTTAGCACCTTAAATTGCACCCAGAAACCTAGTGAAACCCTATGTAGTTCATAAGGCAGTAGAGTTACATTGGCCTATTGTAGTGTACATTAATTACACATGCCACTACGGTTTTTTCTGGACCAGCCAAAACTTCCAAATGCTCTGAGGGCCACCCCACATAGAACACATTGCAACAGTCCAATTGGGAGATATGAGGCATGAATATCTGTCAGGAATGAGCATAATTGGCATACAAGATATATATGTAAAAAAAGTTATCCTGGCCATGGCTTCTACTGGCTTCTCAAGCAGGACTTATGAGTACAAAAGAACCTCCAGACAATGCACAGACTTTGAGTGGGAGAGTGAATCCCACTCACAGAAAATGATGGAAATCAGTAGGTCGGGGGTGGGGGAGAACACGGCTAAAACCCACATGGAGAAGATGCAGTTTTCAATCTGTGGCATCTCAAGTTAAAAAAAAAATCAATAATGAATAATGATAAAGCACTCCATCTGAGGTCCTGGACAGCCAAAGCAAATAATATTGTTTTAAGAAAGCAGGTCTCCTGAGAAAGCATTTAGCAGCTTCATTTGATTTATCAGTTTTGGCCAGCCCTTCTGGCAACATCCATTACTGAATAGTTGGAGGGAGGGTGAAGAAAGTATTTGAGGTTCTTGCCTCAAGCCCAGTTTTCCATTGCTAAACCTAGATATGATGGCATGTGTTTTCTGACTCAAGTCACACACTTTGTGGAAATATTATCAGAATTTTTGTAAATCTCTTTGAAATCCTGACACACATTCCACCTAAAGAGGAACAAAGAGTGCTTTTAATTTTGTCTCAGTTGTGTTTCTGCTGAAATCCAAGATCCATCTTTTTTCAGATTTATGGGCAACTTAGCACCTCTGTACATTGGATCTTTTTCAGAGAACATGCTAAAGATGGGATTCAAATTTTCAGTCATTCTTTTTCTTTCCCCATCTTTCTTCTCTGCAGTTTACTGCTTTGGACTGTAAGCAAAAGCTTCAACAGGTTCACAGTTTTCCAAACTTTTGCAATAATAACCTTAAAAGCAGGGGTGGGCTGCAACCAGTTTAACAACAGTTTCTCTGAACGTGTGCTTTGCACGCGCATGCAGCATTCAATAAGCACCAATATGAACCTCTTCAGCTCACCTAGCCTTCCCCAGTAAGTAGAACAGCTGAGATGCAGTAATCCATTTTGGCGCACGAGTCAGCTGAGCTGCAAAAGAAAGAAATGTAAGACAGGATACCGCAGGGGTGGGGGGGGGCAACTGATCATCATTCATGAGGGTTCACTAGAACCGGTCCAAATCTGCAGCAGCCCACCGCTGCCTAAAAAAGGGTTTTCTCTACAAATTTATCTGTGCTAAAATGGTCTCGTGTATAACTCTCCTTTTGCTCTATAAGAGTCATATCATAGAAGGTATTAAAATCTTTTGATAAAAACAAATACACATTAAAAAGCTAGGCATAGCATAAGACATAACTAGTATTTAAAATAACTTCAGAGATCCTGCCTGACAGAATTAGGGAAAGCACTGTGTTGGGATAGATACAGGAGTGGGATTCTATCGGTTCAGACTGGTTCTGTGGAATCGGTTGTTATGATTATGTGCAGAACTAGCAAATTGTGCCCCTGGATGGCCCCACCTCTCTCCTCCTGCCCCTCCCCTCTCCACCCAGTCAGTCCTTATCGTGCATACGCAACATCGCATGCATGCCTGACATCACTGACTGCATTCTCCCCTGCCCAGTCATTCCTTAAAGTATTTCTTTTTTTCCCCTCCTGATGATCAGCTGTGCTTGGATCTCCCCTCATTGTCTTACTGCTTCACCCAGGAGATTTCTCTGAGGCCCAGGAGACAAAAAGGGGCATGCAGCGGGTGTGTGCTCTATTTTTGCCTTCCTGGGCCCCAGGGAAGCCTTCTGGGAGCAAAAATGCCCCCCAGGAGGCTTCCCCGAAGTCCAGAAGGCAAAATAATGGGGGGGGGGGGTTGCTGCAAAAAAAGAAGCCATGCCTACCCANGGGGGGGGGTTTGCTGCAAAAAAAGAAGCCATGCCTACCCAATTACATGGCCATACCCACCTAGCTACATCCACAGAACCGGTTGTTAAAAAATTTGAATCCCACCTCTGGACAGATGGATTGATATTTTTTCTTTAAAAAAAAGTATACTGATGCCATCTGTTTGAAACTATGCCCCAAATCCGCATCCTACTGTGCACGATCATCTGCATCAATTAACAGCACAACATTTAAAAAATTACACTTCAAGCATGTTAAGCAGCGTATTTCTTATTATCTTTAGCTTCTTGGGGTGTGACTGTTTCTATCACACTGCTTCCACTGTTCTCCTTATATTCTTGGATAAAGCAAGCAAACCCAAGCCACAGTTTTTCTGTTCTCTCCAAATCACACTTGCACTCACAATAATTAAATAGATGCCACAGCCGACAGATGGGCAGCCCTGCTCAGCAAGAGGTTGCTGTGTGGTAGATACAACTTCTATCACATCCCTGTAGGCAGACATTTAGCAAATGAAATTGATCTCTTGTCTAATTATGTTTAGAACTTTATTAAGGGCCTTCTTAGTGCTAAGCTAGAGGATTTTCTCTTTTTTTGAACTAATCCTGTCTCCTTTTGATTCAATTAATATTCACATAGTTTTAATGTTCAGATTTAATCAAAGCACTGAATACAAACAATCAAAATACATTTGTACCAAACAATTTTAATGATTAAACCTTCCTTGGAGAGTCAAACAACTGATGGAGAGAATCTGCATAGTCATACTTCTGCTTGCATGAGCTGGAAAACCAAATAGGATGATTAACAGCTTTGGAAAAAGCCAATAGGATAAACTATTAGCAACCTATACCAAGAGCAGGAATGTCAAGTATTGTTTTGGAAGCAAATCTGACAAATGATTATGAGCAACTAGGAAGAGACTTCTTGTTCCTCTTCCTCTGATACAAGGCTTCAAGTCATCTTTCCATTCCCTTTGCACTGCCCTTAATTTAGTTAGTTGCATTGCCCTTAATTTAGCATTTCTGGCCAAGAGCCATACTTTAATACTTTCCCAAAGTCAAACTAGGGAATGATGAAAAGTCTACGGGGCCATGTAGTACACATAGAAAGGGGTAAGGTTTTATAGAATAAGAGAATATAGAGTTGGAAGGCACCTGGGAGGTCTTCTAGTCTAACCTCCCACTCAAGCAGGAAACCCTATACCATTTCAGACAAATGGTTGTCCAAGCTCTTCTTAAAAACCTCCATCTCTGGAGCACTCACAACTTCTGGAGGCAATTCCTTGCACTGATTAATTTTCTAACTTTCAGGAAATTTCTCCTTAGTTCTAGGTTGGTAGTCTCCTTGATTAGTTTCCATCCATTGCTTCATATCCAGTATTCTCATGTGCTTTGGAGAATAGCTTGACTCCCTCTTCTTTGTGGCAACCACTGAGACATTGGAACATTGCTATCATGTCATTCCTAGTCCTCCTTTTCATTAAACCAGACATACCCAATTCCTACAACAGTTCTTCGTAAGTTATTGCTCTTCTCTGTAGTCTTTCTAGAGTCTCAAAATCTTTCTTATATCATGGTGATGAAAACTGGATTCCCTCTGATGAAAACGGCCCTCTCAACGTTAGTTTTTTTTTCCCCCCAATTTATCTTAATCTATCACCCCAGAACTTCCCTGATGAACTCNAAACGGCCCTCTCAACGTTAGTTTTTTTTTTCCCCCAATTTATCTTAATCTATCACCCCAGAACTTCCCTGATGAACTCCCTCTATATATTAATCAGGTTCCTCCCTACTAGCTTTTCAAGCTGAATTAAAGCGAGACAAGAAGATTCTTCAGATGCAGTTTACATCCTTGCATCTCTGCTTATAATTGATGTTAATTGTAGGATCTGATAGATGGACACAGTGTCAAAAATAAGTTAATCCTTAAGATGGTGTTGTGTAGGAAAATAATAATAATACATTTGTCTCTTGAGAAGCAATTTAGTTTAGTCCTAATGCTCATTTAGTCATTTGATAAGGCTTTGTGTGTGTATGTAGCTAATTCTAGTGGTAGGACTGATAGCTCAATACCTCCCTCTGCTGTTCAAAACAAAAACAACAAATGAACTGGTGGGGAAATCTTTACAAGACTAGAGAGGAAAATTGTAAATACTGTACAGAAAATCCTGGGAGTACCAAGCTCCCCAGTGTGGTAAGCTGAAGATCCCATTTCAGCTAAAATAACTTTTGGAGATTTCCCTCTTCCCAATTAATGCACCCAGGTCCCATATACTTTTGCATAACATAAAAAAAATCATTGTATGATCCTGTAATCTCTAAATTCAGGGTAGAATAAGGACGATTGGATGGAGCTGAGTGTTTACTGGCCAGATGCCCTTACTGATGCCACATAGAGTTCACAGCAGAGTTCTTTCTGCCTTAGGAGAGAAATATTTACTGTTACTTTCAACCTTTTGAGTGGGAGGCAAGCATCTTCACCACAAGGCTACCACACTGCCCGCTTTTGTACATCATGCTGCATGCAAAACCCAATGTAGCCCTGTAATTGATAGAATTTGCACAAAATTAAGTGTTTTGAAGAGAATCATTTCCTTTATCTCAAAAACTATGAGTCTATCCATCTGCCTGTTTAAAACAGTGTCCCGCTGTCCCAGTTACATTCCTCTTTTTAACAGTAAAATCCCTATACAGTTATCCATCCTTGCATTTTGAATTTTTCCTTCTATTCAGTTAAGTGCTGAAGGCACTTTATCATGAAACCAGTATAAAAGACAGGTAAAATTCAATGAACCTAGTGCAATACAATAAGGCAGAAAAATCCTCTAAATAACAGTAGCAATAGACTTAGACTAATATACTGCTCCATGATGCTTTACAGCTCTCTCTAAGCAATTTACAGAGTCAGCATATTGCCCCCAACAATCTTGGCCTCATTTTACTGACCTGGGAAGGATAGAAGGCTAAGTAAACGATGAGCCGTCAGGATCGAACTCCTGGCTGTGAGCAGAGTTTGCCTGTAACACTGAATTCTAATAACTGCACCACCCCAGCTCCAAAAAGAACTCTTGTACTTCTAGAAGTGTTGTACTATCATGAACTAGATTTGTACTAAATTGTACTCAGTTCCAATTTGCTAAACAACCCAAAAGTTATGCACCATCAAAGCTTAATTCTAATATTGAGATAAACTGAAATGAAAAATATGTATTATGGTTTGGAATGATATGTAAATGCAGCCATTCATTATTCTGTTCTTAACTCAACTATAGTAGTTTTATTTTTAAAAAGTATAAATATTGTACCTTGGCACAAATTGGAAAAGTAGAGATAAAAAGAGGGAGCTAGGGTACAGCAGAAATGGTTATTTTCTGAACAAGATTGCTTTGGAAGCAACATGGCAATTTAAAGAATCCCAATCTTTTTGCTCTGTTAAAAAGCAATACACAAATTATTTAATTGGCACTGAATTTCTTTTTCCGAGAGCCAGAATATTCTTTTATGAGACTTAAGATGGGTTCCTCAAGTAATGTGCCTGAACTTTGAAGCAATTCTCTATGTGGTGCATATCCATTATACAAATTAAAAGAAAGGAAACATGTTTCTAGGTGTTAAATTGAATGTGATCATGAAGAAATACCTCTGCAAAATATGTTGGGATGCTCTAAAACAGGGCTCTTCAAACTTGACAGTTTTAAGACTTATGGACTTCAACTCCCAGAATTCCTCCTCCAGTTATGTTAGCTCAGGAATTCTGGGAGTTGAAGTCCACAAGTCTTAAACTTGCAAGTTTGAAGACCGTTGCTCTAAAACAAGTGGGATAGAGAAATAAAGGCTAGTATGAGGACACCTAAATATTTCCCACTCAAAAAGTGGGATAACAACACTACAATAGACTGTTCTATAATTTTCATTTGATTTCTTTTCTCATATATTCCATACAAGGAAGCATGTATAAGCATTAATCCAACCAGGACACATCTCTGAAAGCTGGGATCAGTCCAGATGAGTTGCTAAGGTTCTTAAACACCAAATAGTAGATAGCTGAAACTCTGCCAAAGACACAGGATATAGCATCAAGAAATGGTTTCGGGACATTTTTAATCTTTTAAGACTTTGGGACTGATGTGCCTATTTCTAATTATAACTGTATTGTAAAGCCTCTTCCTTAATTGAAAGTATCTTACCGTTAAGTAATTATAGATATTGGGGGGGGTGTGTGGAATTACTTTAAGAAAGCAATTTTCTACTTTCATCAAAGTAAGAGTCTCAGATAAAAGATTATTTCCTAAAGTTGGAGCAAAAATTGTTGATGAAATCAGATTCTTTCAGGATGGGACTTTTGTAAAGCTGTACTGTGATTGGTTTTTTTTTCCGCAACTTTTCCAATAATGCAACACAATGCTCAGCATCAAAATACCAGGTATTCCAGAGCAATTTTCCAAGGCTCATCATGATGATCAGTTCAATAGAGAAAAAGCTATATCTGCTCTTCAGTACTGTCCCCAAATTAATCTTTGGAAGAAAGTTTGTAAAAGTTATTATTGTTATTTTGAGATTAAATCCATTGGTGGGTAACATTAATATCAAGATTTTCAGTTCAGGAAGGGCAAGAATCTCCATTTTGCTACTACTTGCCACCCAAGGGAGGCCAGAAAAATATGGAATAAAAAGCTGCTAAATAGAATCTGAACTAACTAAATACAGTGGCTATATAGTTCAAATCTTTATGTGAAGCTAATCACTGATAGCAGTAGATGACTTTTTAACACCTGCACTTGTTGCAGTTTATCATGCTCAAAACAGATAATCCAAAGCTGGAGAGGATAAAGATAAATTTATGCAGTAAAAATACACAGCAGTTCTGCAAGATAGAAAAGTTATAGTCTCAGTGCAGAAGTTCATATCTAGAGAAATACGTTCTGGATGGAGTTAGCAGTGGTAAGTAAAGTATAGAATTTTGGATGTTGCAGAACCACACTCCTTATAATCCCTCACCTCTTGTGAGCTAACCAAAGCTGATAACAATGAGACTTCACTAATTTCAGAAGGGATACATATTATCCGTCCTTTTCATAGGTTTTATGTCTACTGTGTTGCATGCCTAGAGAATGTTGAGGAATAGGCTAGAGTAGACCATTGAAGCAAATGGGTGATAACTGGGAACTTCTAAAATTGCAACATATTGTATTGCAAATACCTCCATATTTATGGAGATCTTTTGTCATCCAGGTTATGGTGGCCTGACTGAAGAAGATTCTTGGATGAAAAGCAAAACGTCTTCAAGGAAAAAAACCAAAATCCAGTTGCCTTTTGAAAAAGCACATTTGCGACAAATAGCTCCATGTTTTAAAATCAGAGCAGGACAGACAGATTGAATAGATACTAGCAAAAAGAAAAGAGGATGTTATAAGAAAGATGTGCAAAATTTGGAACGAGGATATTTGTGAAAGTTCCTCCATAAATTCTAAAATAATCTGATTCAAAACAAACAGTAAGATAATATTTATTTATATCAACGAAGATGAACACGTTTTTCTTAGGATATTTTGGTTGGCCTAAAATGATGTAACAGTTGTTTATTTGATGCCTTTTTTTCCCTCTTTTGCAAATTAATTCTTTCACCATGAGGGGGAGTGTGTCTTCCATTAAATGGTCTGGTGGTATAGGAGAAGAGTTATGAAGAAGAGTTCAATTTGCTCTAACCAGTATTCATGTTTGAGTGTTTTGAATGTAACAAGAATGGAAAACATTGGGGAAATTCCACAAAGGAGAGATGGGAAAAAGCTCATGAACTTCTCTCTCCTCTGTCTGATGTATTCACTTCATTTGTGTGTACGAATTAAAAATTTTGATCAAGGAATAATGGCAAGCATGTTTATTCGGTTTAGATATATTTTCTCTGTGATCAAACCATTAAAGACAATGATAAAGAAAGAGCTTTGCTGATACCCTGATGTGGGTGTTGGATTCTTAGAAACAGTGAGATTCAATCTGTTTATTATCTTAGTGGCAAGGAACATAATTGCTATGTGTCACTTAACAATATTTAGAACAAAGCATGGGTAGGGAGTGGGCTGTCATCCTTCCTGACTGGCTTTTTGAAGAATGCCAGTGCTTTTTTTAATCCCAGTACTCTTGGCCATTGCCAAGAGCTTTTGGTGGGCACAGCTACTGTGTCTTCTACCCCTGCTGCTTGCCATGTCCCTGAGAGGGAGCCTGAGACCCTGAGAAATACCTCCATCTTTTTCAGGGAGCCTGAGAGTCAGGGTGTAGCCAATTCTCATCTGCAGGTAGTGAAATGTCTGGAGTCATACTCTGCTCAAAATGAGCAAAAACAATAACCATCAGTTCTGGAACAAGCTAGACTGAACCAGCTTGACAATGCCCCTGTCAACATTTCAAACATTAATGGAGTGGCTAAAGAAGGATTAAATCATAACTGTGCTGGTTTTAACAGCCTAATGCAAGTGAATCATCACCATTGTTTTTTGTGTAGTTTTCAAGGTATGTCTCACATTTATCCTCCCTTTATAGAGTTCCACTAGTCTATAAAGAAATGTGTTGGGGAGACAGAAAAAAAAAATTCAGAACTGTGAGCTACTAATAATATCAAAGTCATTTAACTCTCCATTATAATATTCTAAGTTGGGCTCATATATTGGGCTAAGCCCCACTGCAATTTATTTGGTTCTTTAGCTCAACCAACAGTTTTGATTTGCAAACTCTGGTTTATGTTAGGCATCTTATAAAGTAAGAATCACAGGAGAAATGCCTATTTGCAAAATGCTACCGTACAACCACGCCCCCCCCTTTTTTTATTAAGGCCATATTACCACATCATTGACAATGACAATGATGACAATGACAATGATGATCTATGCTGGACAATAAGTTCACGTTAGGGAGTGAAAGAGAGTTTACATGAACATTCATCCTCCAATTCTTAATTCCTAGCAGTAAGTATCTTTTCCAGTCAAGGAACATACTTGAATTTCCAGTCAACATAGCTTTTTGTCTTACTGGCAGCATAGTAAGCAAATTGTAGCCCAACAACTATGAGAAACCAGGGAGGATTGTAACACAGCAACTAAAATTATTATTTGTTTCCTTTATACAAAAACTGTTTTGCTTCTCTTTTCTTTTGTTTTCCACCTTTTTAGGAACTCATGTGTTTTACTTCAGATTAAGAAGGGGGGGGAATCACCTAATGTTTCTGCATCTCTCTCTCTCTCTCTCTCATACACACATCCTGGTTGCAACCTGAAGTCAATTCAAAAACAATTTGAATGTTCTTTTCATTACTTCAGTCGCTTTTTCCTTCTCATTTTGTCTATATCTTGCCTTATAAAACAGTCTGAAAACTGAAAAATCTGTACACTCCTTTGTCATCTCGAGTTATTATAAGGCATACGTTCAGATCTAGACACAAATCCAGCAACCTGGTAATCACTTGATAATGATGCTAGGAACACTTATTCTTGGTTCTGCTTCTATCTGATATAATCACCAGGTTTTGTACATATGCAAAGTTTTGCAAACAATCAATACTTGTGTATAAAATGAAGTTGGATCATATTATTGTACCCTTCCATGGGAGAGTATGTCTGGCTTGCTTCACTTTCCAAGTTTTCTTATTGCAAAATGACAGGAATGACAGAATTCTACCCTCCTAATCCTTCTGTGAGGGAATGGAACAATTTGTGTTAAAGCGTGAAACTGAATGACAAGCTGAGGCAGGCTTTACTGGCCAGCAATGAGCATGGATGAGCTGAGACAGCTTTGTGCTCATCTTTCAACCGGGAAGCAAATTGTAATTGATTTTTGGTTGTCTGTAAGTACTGCAGACCTGTCAATCAGTGATAAAGGTAGTCCTTGTCATTTATTGGTATTCAGAATGTCAGAAGAGTCTGCTTAAGCCCTGCTAAGCAGTTGAATGAAAAATATAGTTCTTCTATGGATTTTATTTGAAGACAATGACAGAATTTCTTGAATGTTATCATCATGGTTATATCAGGCCAACAGAAAAAGCAGCTTTCTTTGACCCCACTTCACAATTCATTTAGTCATGGATTGCTGAATCAGCTCAACTGTTTTGAATTGGCATGAATCATCTGATAAACAAACCACATGAGCTATTTCACACAACATGCTAGATTAAAACAGAATTAAGCAGATTATGATTCAGCGGTTGTGTAAATTTAACTGGTGACACACCCTAATTAACCCTTATCTGGAATATCTCCAAAGATATACAATGAAGCCTGCTCAAGCTGATCTATTCTATTTACCAGTGATGAGAAAGCAACAGAAATCCACTGATCTTTTATTTTTCAAAAGGATAAAAATTGGTTGAAAGTCTCTAAAGATTACAACAGAATAACCAGATCATATTTCTTTCCCAGTAAACTTAATCTTCCTCTTCTCATATTGGTCCATTTGAATCTGAAATGATAGCAATTCCTTAGTTCAGTACTCAGCACAAATTAAATTCCCCACATCATCCATAAATACACTGCAAGAGATAAGGGAGTTATATGCTTATCAGAGTAATCTTGAATGTGACCTTCTATTCTCATATACTTGGGGAAAAAATCCATCTTAGGCTGACTTCATTCAAAATATGCAGTGTTGGCTATCATGCATGTGAAATAAACGGTGCAGATTCTGAAGGTCCCTTTGTAGCACCTAGGGATCAGCAATAAAAACAAATCAAAAAATTGATTTGTATAGTAACTTAATTCAGAGCACTGGCAGAAGATCTATGCAGGTGATTTCAGATGTAAAAATCCCGTCAAGTGACTGCTAGGAAGGAAAAAAATATTTTCTGGCAGGGCTGTCCAGGTCTGATTTTTAAAGAATTGTAATATTGCAAAGCTTCAGCCTCAACCACCAAACCTTTCCATTTGTGAATTTGTGCAGCTGGTTTATATGCATAGACATATTAAAACAACTAATATGTGTGTGAATATTAATTATTTAATGACAATATTAAATGACAACCTGTGGGGATATCTAAAGGCTTTCCTAAACAGCTAATCTAGGCTGCAAACACCTGCCTCCTCCCTCCCTCCCAGACAATGGCAGTCAGGGAACTCATCATCTGTCTGATTTTCTTGTGATTTTCCACTTCATGTGACTCGTTTTATCCAATTGACAAATCTATTAACTTTTTTATGAAACACACACCTTCCCTTAAATGTTTGACAACAATGCACTGTCTAAGGGGACATCTGACAGAAATATAAATCTGAGTTCATTATTGTCACATGAAGAAATGGAAACCCATCCATGAAAATAAAATGCCTTAGAAGATGAAAGAGGGAGGGAAGGAGATGGTGTCATGTTGGGTAGTTTTGTATGATTTCCTGCCATGTTGGCAGTGGCAGCAATGAGGACATGGGCAAAGGCTGAGAATGGCATCTGTCTAGATATGGCATGCATCCCCCTCCCCACTCAACACTGGGTGCTGCCTCCCTTGCCATTTTGGTTTTTGCTGTAACAGGTACAGTGTCTGACCTCTACAAGCAACTGCTCACACAACGTCCAGCCAGTGTTTTCCAAAGCATGAGTCAGGTCTTAGTGGCTTGCTTCTTAGTGTGTGCTCACTGATTTTGTGAAACAGCACAAGGCCTCTTCCAAAATGCTTTTGTAAGACAGAGTTAAGCCTCTAAAAAAGAACTTATCTTTTAAAAAAAAAATATCTCCCCCCCCCTTCCTTCCCTCCTTCCAGAAAGTTAATGGTATTGGAAAATGCAGGGTCCCTTTTCTGCCAGTGAAGCATCATGTTTTGTACTATTTTTACTATTTGGATGGCACAGTTTTGCAAATAATATACAGGAGTCATTTATATGATGATATCATATCTCTGCCCTTGATTACTTTGCCTTCAGAGAAAGCTGAGTTAACTGTGGACTGTTCATCATAGTATGCATGTGGATAGTCTATGTGAGCAGGAATTTGCTGACATCCCCTGCCTGTTTAATGTGTTCAGTAAACACTGTTATTGTAAGGAGGTGGGGGAGGAATCACCAGTCATTTGCTAATAAAAAAGAGCAGGAATGTGCACACAACAGATATTTAAAGGCTTTCCACCTTTTTCTTATCTGTAACAGCTGTATAACGGATAGAAACATTCCCTGCCATTGTGTCTTTCTCTAGAACAGCTTCAGTTGCTGACCTTATTTTTTCCTGGTGAAACACCTTGAAGGGGTTGTACTGCTTCCATCAGTAATAATATTGATCTTTCTGTACTCTTCTGTTTCATGGCATTTGTCTTCTCTCCTCCATCTCCTTGCCTTTAAGAACTGCAAGTCAGACTTTTAGGAAGTATAATGGACGTATCACTGGATATTCACATAAATGTTACATGTCAAAAGCTTCTCAGGAGAAGCAGCAACCATTCTTGCTACATTTCTTGACCTGCTGTTCTATCCTCAGTTAAGATTGTGACCCTTTTAGCTCCACAGACTGCGATGAGCAAGGGAATAAAACCTCGGCTGGCCATTTCCTTTCCATGAGCAGCAATGAAATTCACACTCCAACTCAGGGGTCCCCAAACTTGGCAACTTTAAGACTGGCTGAGGAATTCTGGGAGTTGAAATCACAAGTCTTAAAGTTGCCAAGTTTGGAGACCTCTGCGCTATCTGAGGTTTCTGTGAAAAAAGTCTGAAGACTCTCCACAGAATATAATTGGAAAGAGTGACAGTGCCCTCCCCCTTTTTTCAATGAAATACATTGATGGACATACCCATGGAATCACAATGATATTTGGTATAAAGGTAGCTTTGGGATCAGGTGAAGTAAGATGATGGACATTGGTCTGGAGAAACTTGCCAAGGGAGGAAGATTTCTCTTTGTTTAATGGAAAGAAAACTATATGGCCAAGTTAATGCTCAGATACAGCAAGTCAAAATGTAGCAAGCAACAGCAGCAAAGGCGAAATATTTGGAGACTTTTCCCATCCCCTGGAGTTGGTGAGGCAGAAGTCTGCAGCAAGTCACAGGCTTCACATCAAAGTTATCATATGCAGAAGGAATGTGATGATGAAAAGCAAACAGCAGAGAAAATTAACTTCAAATAGGGCTATTCCACAAGGGCTATTTATGAGGATGGATGGATAGGTAGGTAGATAGGTAGATAAATAGGGAGGGAGGTGTGTGTGTGTGTGTGTGATATGTGTCATATTTCCAACAGTAGTGGAGAAATAAAAAAATATTCTGCATTTACCTGGAAGGAAAACTAAAAGGATTTTTTTGTCTTCAATAACTAAGAGTATGGTAATAAACACAGGTGTGATTTTCTTTTTCAGGGAAAATGAGTTCCTTGTCTGTTTGTCATGTGTTGTCAACAAATTGCAGCCTGGTGTCTTTCCCCTCCCAATGCAATGTTTTTTATAAGAAAAAAGATGAAAGAGTTAAAAAAGAAGTGAGGGTACCTACTCTAAAAATTCTGAGACAGAGCAATTGCATAATAATTGCTTCATGTAGCAGCATTTTACTGCTCTTTTCCACTAAGGTTTTACATTGCAAGGAATTGGAATATAGTATTGGTCTGGAAATTGAAAACAATTAGAAGAGTGGAAATGAATTATCTACACTGAAATCATTTTCACTCTACCAGATTCAGCCTTATTTCAATCTAGATGCCCTTTAGATATGTTGGACTTTAGCTGTCATAATTCCTAATCTAACATGCGGTCTAGAATTTTTTTTAGTTCCAACCATTTGGAATGTATTGCTTTAAAAAAAATCCACTGAAAACTGTTTTGAGGTCTACTCATATCCATAATGTTGGCTTTACTTTCTGCTTCCTATCTCATGATATCAAGCTGAAGAAATTTCCTGAGATATCTGTGGGCAGATGATTGTAGGAATTGAATTATACAACCTCACTTCAGGTATTTCCATTTTTCATTAGCCTTTTTGCCCTTTAATTGTCATCTTATGAGAAAGACATGGAGTATGTTTTTGCAGCGGTCATATAAGCACCTTTGTAAATGGCCTATCGCTTTATCAATTTGGATGCATACTTATGAATAATGGTAGGTTGCATTCCCTTTTCAATACTGGCTTTGGTTGCTAGGCAACCAGCATGTATTTTCCATCCATTGGAGCTGGCAAAATGGCCACCTAGCATGGTTGCCTTTACAGCAGAGTGTCACTAAAGGATGGAGCACTACTAAGGAAGTTAAATAATCCAGGTTAAGAGTTCTTAATGACAGAAATTCTCACGTCAATGATTTCATCTAGCTATAGCAGTAATACAGCATTCAGAAAGTGAAGCTCAAACATAAAAATGCCAGTAATCCAAAACAGCTCTTCTACATCAAGGTAACGCAGGAGGCCAATGCAAAGCATCAGTGGTTCCAGGAAAGAAATTCAGATCATGTTTCACAATCTGGAATTTTTCAGATGCTTTGGCTGGAGTGAGAACAAGCTCCATAGCTGACACATATAGAGAGTGCCAAATAAGGCTGAAGTAACTTGGGGGAAATGGCTGGGGAATGCAGCAGTCAAGAGAGCCATGTAGATGAATGATTAAGAAAGGAGGCTGGCAAGTTTGTGTATGAAAGATGATAAGATGACATAACCTAAATAGAAGCTAGAAAAATGCAGGCATAAGATACAGAGTTTGAGTTTGCTCAGTCGCAAATGTAGGCCAAATCTGCATTTTACATGAGGTAAATTAGTAGGTTTCTGGGCTGCTGGATTTCTATGTTACAACCTTGAGAGGCATCTCAGGGGGCACTTTGAGCAGATGATTGTACGGAGCCCAGAATCTCTGCAATATACATACATCCTTTCAAATATCACATATAATGCCAAGCATGGTACTACTGCCATTAAATCAGAGTATACTTATTTGTGGCACTGTAACTAAACTGAACATGCATTTGGTATAAGTACACAAAGCTTTTAAAAATTTGTTACGTCTCCTGAATGGATAAAAATGCTGCCCAGTTTGATTTCATTTGGTGACAGATTTGTTTGACATTACTGCATTTTGCCAGTGCCTTTTTATACATGGCTGATCTGCTTGGATTTTCTCATTCATATAAATAGTTTATCTGTATAGCTCAGAATGAGCACAACTGGTATGGCATCTTCTGAAAAACTTTCCTAATATTACTAACACTTAGCAAATGCCAAATGGAGCACATATGGTAGCTATGAAAACAAATTATCAGTTCTCCAAATGAATTGCAAAATTCATCAGTTCTACACACTGAATTGCAAAAACAAATGTAAAATTCTATACAATACAATGCTTAATCATCTTTTGCAACCCAACAGTTACTGATCCTTGGTAACACTTAACCAAAAATAAATTATCTGCCTTGAATCCAAGTGATTTTCAACTCTTTTCTAATAAGCAAATCCATACGCGCCCAAAAGTTCCTCACTCTGAAATAAAATATCTAAAATTGTAATCTAAGAAGTGCATGCATTTCCTGTCTTGCAGACTTAACTTTTAAAGCAGGCCTTGATTTGAAATGTGTTTTGTCTCCCTGTACTCACTCTGGGTCTAGTCAATCAGATTAATCTCTCAGCAGCTTTCTTTCAGTGCAGTACTTGAAAATCAAGAAGAAAGGATCCCAATCAGATACCATCCCAGAAGAAAGACTCAGACTGATCAAAAGAAAGTCACTGAATACAAGTGCTTCTAAATAAAGGAGCATTTTTGTACACTATGCACTGTATCAGCTTTAAATAGGACATTTGCCATTAATTTTATTTCTTTGTATATATGTTTAGTAAAATAGTATTTAATTATGTATGTTAATACATTACAGAATACATTTGCATGTTTAGGTCTCTTTATTAACTTTCTCTAAAAGAAAGTTGAATTAGACAATAAAAGAAAAAAATATGCAAAGCTGTTCATTGTTTATAAATAATACCTCATACTTGAGGTATTCAAGTACTTAATGTAATCTTATGTTAATTAATGTTTGAAGGTGATAGAAAGGGATAAAAACAAGACTCGATATGCCCCACTTGTAGAAAAGGAAGTGGACATCACCTGGTAACCCAGTCTTGTGATCACAATTTGAGAAACATATTTGAGAAACAGTAGTATATTCTTCCCTATTTATTTATTTATTTATTTGGAAAATTTATATTGCCCTGAGCGCACACGGTGACTCAAGTTGGCTTACAAGGATATAAAAACACCATGTAAAAGAAATAAAAATAACAAAAGGAAAAATAATAAAATAATAATCCCCAATCCGCCACCCCAGCAACAACACACATTTATACTAGCCATTTAATGGGCTCCATCCTGCTCTGGGTTCCCCAGGCCCACTGATAGAATCATGTCTTCAGGGTCTTCCAAAAGAGTTTTAGAGCAGGGCCAGTCTCATCTCTGGGGCGTTGATGGTCCAGAGAGAGAGTCATCACAGACAAGACCCTTCTTCTGGGCCCCACCAGATATATATATCTCTTTAGCTGATAGGACCCACAATGTTGCTCTCACTGTAGGACAGGCAAACATACTTTTCTTTTTGCCCTTCTTAAGAATATAGGAAGAATCCTTAGCTGAATTACTTCAATTAGTTCAAGGCCCATTTTGGCTTCTCACGTATAATAGCCATAATAGGCAAGAGTGTTTTCACTTTAAGCCAAAAATGGAAACATATCCCTCTCTCTCCATTGCTGACAGGCCATTATTATTAGAGGGCCTCCTGCCCAACCCAGTGGAAGCACTGAATCTACAAGACTAATATTCACTTGATGGATTTGTTCTCCATGAATGTATTCAGTTCCCTTCTAAGGTCATCCATTAGTGGCCATTGTTGTGTCTCGAACTTGGTAGACTCCAAATACCTTAAACTGATTGGCCGAAAAGGCTGTTCTCAGATTGGTTACTTAAGCACCATTCATTCCGATTGGCCCACGCCTGATGGCAGGAACACACTTAAACAACTGTCATTGGCCACAAGCCACGAGTAACTGCTATAAGAAGGGCTGCTGCGGCTTTGGGCAAACGTTCCGTTACAAATTCACTTTACTGTTTAAATAAATAAGAGTTGTTTGTTGGAACCCAGTCTCACACACCTTATTTCCAGACGGAACACTGGCAACGAGGGTGGGATCATCTTAAGAAGAGCGAACCGAAGCACCGCGGCAACCAGAACCAAAGCGACAGAGATGGCCGGTAACAATACGCCGCCTGCACCGTTCAAACCCACAAGGAAGATTGGGAGTCGTACATTGATGCTTTCTAATGTTCTTAGAAAGCAACAAGCACAGGAGATAACATGAACCAAAGAGAAGAGGGCTGTATTCCTCACACAGCTGATGGGCCAGGCATTTTTAAAATGGCCAAGGCACTAGCTAAACCGAGAGATGTTAAGCAGATGGCATGGCCCTGAACTGAAGTAGAATGCTTTGAAGCCCATTTCGCGCCTGTGGTCTCCAACCTGATCAAAAGGCACGAAGTTTTACAAATGAGACCAACGGGAAGACAAAGAGAATTGGAGACTTTGTAGCAGTCCCAAGACACATCAGAGGACCCTGCGAGTTCTAGAACATGGATGAGGCCATGAGGGACCGTGTGGTCCCTCAGATTTGGAAGGATGCTACACTCCAAAGCAAGCTGCTAAACAGACCGAATATCACAGTGGCCCAAGGCATCGCAGAAGCCCACCGCCACTGAAGCAGCAAGAAATCTGCAGCCACAATGTGCCAGACGAACTCAATTCCAGATCCGCTGAATCACCCAGAGAAAAAGAGGGCAGAAAGAAGCGAGAAAACAGCCCACAGCAACTGCCCACGCATGAAGAACTTGACTCCCTGAGTGACACTGATGACGACAATGAAGATATACAATAGGCTTCAGTCAAGGAAGAAAATGGCGGGAAAAAAGAAAGAAGCAGGTGAAATTCCAGTATGGATGCGGAGAAAATCACCCGCACTCAGAATGCCAGGTTCCTAGATGCCATCTGCAGAGCTTGTGAAAAATGGGGGCACATTGCAAGCGGTCTGCCCCGAACACAAAAAGAGCAGACCCCATCCCCCCAGAAACTGAAGGAGAGAGCAAGCCGAAGCAAGATGGAGGTCGAGAGAGACAGGAACAGCGAATGAGGAGACCCAGAGAACAATAACCATT
>BHFT01071887.1:0-13849 GCA_004320025.1 Laticauda laticaudata | reverse complement strand
TCTGTTTATGCAAATTTGGGGCACTTTTGAGAGCAGATAACAACAGATGGAACATTTTCCCATCCGCTGTGTCCTTTTTACAAACGTTTTGCATCCGTCGGCCAATGTGACAGGGCCTTTAGGTGAATAATGCAGAAAATGTATTAAGTTCAAAATCCCAACTGTAGTTGTGAACCTGTAATCATAATATGGCCAATAAGCTAAAATTTGCTGCTCTTTTTCAACTTCCTACCCAACTAATCTCTCTTCTGCTTCGGTGGTCCAAATTTTCTCTGCATTGTATGCTACTTCCTGAAATTAAACATTAAAACTTGATCCCATCCAAGTCATTGTTTCCTATTTGCTATCCTATTTGTATACTTATTGCTATCTTGATTCATGAATGAAATATTTTTGATTTATACTTTCACAGTTGGTAGGAAAATAACTTTTGCGTGGGTTTTGTATGGGAAATTGAAATTGAGTTAACTTCAACATGTCATGCTATAAACTCTTATCCTCTTTCAGCATGTTCCTCAATTCACCTTCCCATTGTAATGCAAAGATAGGAAGCCAGACCTCTTTAAAACTATCTGCCCTCTTCAGACAAATATTGAGCACAACTGCTTTCCTCAATAAAAAAGGGGATAATGACTTTCCTAATTTAAAGCCATCATGCTCTTTCACACTGCAGTGTCAGCTGTCTTCTAAATCTGTCTCAAATTCAAAGAGAAGTACAAAAGAGGTCCAGTTCTAAGGTCAAGCCATGGCTCTGCAATTTATAGTTTTTAATCCAGAAAATAAAATTGAGATTATCACAGTTTTTGATGATCCACAAAAAGGCTTTGCAATGCACTTTGTATCCTGATTTTGTTGCCTTTCTGAGACTGCAGGAAAAGGAGTTGTCAGGAACCTTGCATCTCCAGAATGTCAGTAAATGTGATTGGTAACAAATTGGGCAAGCTTGTTTCAGTTTGTTTGGTCTTCTTTCATGTATGCAATAGGATAAGGATAAGGCATACAAAACAAAACAGAATAACCCTTCCACAATTGGAAGGGACCTCCAAGCTCCAACCCCCTGCTTAGGCAGGAAACCCTACACTACTTCAGACAAATGGTTGGTCCAATCTCTTCTTAAAAACTCCAGTGTTGAAGCATTCACAACCTATGAAGGCAATTCGTTCCATTAATTAATTGTTCTAACTGTCAGGAAGTTTCACCTTGGTTCTAAGGCCTTATTTCTACAGAATGGCCAGCCACCTTTCTTCTTGATTCTGATTCTTTTCTTTTCATAGCTTCTGATTTGATAGTTATAAAGAACAAGATTTTGAGATCTAGTCATTTCTGAATACAGAAACTTCATGTGCAGTCAGAACCCAAACATTACATGTAACCCTCCAAAAAAGGTTACAGGTTTCCCCTATCCAGGCATGTCCCTCTATTGGGCAGTGCTCACCTCAATTTCTTAGCTGAGGAAGCAAGCATTGTCCAAACCTATTTCCATGGCCATATAGGCAGCACGACTACACATAGAAGCACACAGAATGCTGTTACCCTCCCACCAAAGTGGTATCTATTAATCTACTTGCATTTGCATGCTTTCAAACAGCTAGACGGACAGATGCTGGAGCAAGTAATGGGAGAGCACCCTATTGCGTGTAGCTTCGGTCTCTTTCTAGCTGACATCCTCAGCTTCTTAACCACTGAGACATTGCATCCCCATTTTTGCAAAACAATATAGTATAATATATCTGAATCTGATTTGGATACATTAAGGGTGACACAAATAGTATTTACTTTTTATTTTAGTTCTACCTCTTACCCTATTTTGTTACTGTCTTTTTATTACAAACCACCATTTGAAGATACTTTTCCTACAGTAGATTAGGGGAATAGCTAACCCTACCCAGATGCAGATATGGTGGACTCAGTTAACGATGAGTATCTAGTAAGCTTTTATTTACTACATTCTTCCTGCTCTAAACTAGGGGTGGTATTCAGCAAATTCTGACCAGTTCTGGAGAACCGGTAGCAGAAATTTTGAGTAATTCGGAGAACTGGCAAATCCCACCTCTGACTGGAGATTTTACAGTATCCTTCCCCTGCCAAGCCCACCAAGCCACACCCATAGAACTGGTAGTAAAAATTTTTGAATCCCACCACTGCTCTAAACTATTTCCAGCTTCCCATTGACCTTGCTTTGTTGTACATAATGACCTCTAAGAAAACATTATAACACATATACATACATCTATCTGATTGTATAGTTCTCACTAACTCACTCTGCTGACAGTACATTTGAATGCTCTCTCACCATATTTTGTGAAATCTACCATAATCAATATTTAATATGCGTTGTTCAGTTTGCTGCTCTATCCTATATGTTATTGGGCTCCTTCTCTGATTTGGCAATTAGATAGGCCCTGGCAAAACATGGGAAGCTTAATTTCATATCTTTCCTGTCGAATCTTCCATGTGTCCCTCTCACTTCCAATGCATTTGTACAGTTGCTAAGTACTGCTTGGAAGAAGAAAGCCAACCCCACCCCTTTCCTCCACCCATAGCATAATGATCTTTGGCTATTATCAAAGATCACCACAATCCCATCCTCTAAGAAAGAGTTAGAAGCTAGAACAAAGCACTACTCTAACTGTTGTTATGCAGAGAAGCTGTTTAATCAGGCAATGCCCTCTGTTTTCTCAATTTCATTTCTATTGAGGTCCTTCATGTAAGAAAACAAGATTTTAGCAGGTTATATACTTGTTTCATCTGACATTGCAATGTTCCATATCTGTTCCCCAGAAGAGGTTGTTTTTTTCTTTCTCTTTCCCACCATTATCATTAGACCATAGAAAGGCTGCATTGCAAAAAAAACAAAAACAAAACACCTCCATGTATTTGGCACCATTTATACCTTGAAATGACATGAAATACAGATAATACAGGGGATATAAAATATTGGCAATTTGTTGCTGTTTCATTGCAGCAGCAGGAGATGTTTTAAAAAAAGAGAAGAAAATTATACTTCCAATCATCACTGCTAATAGTCAGCTACAATTAAAAAAATGGGAAATTTTCTTCTATATTGAGTAATTCAAAGAAATGTCATTTTGAGGACATAGAATCCCTGAAGAAGGATGTGTGTACTGGCCTAGGTCTACTGTAACTACCCAATATCAGTTATTTCAAATGTCATATGTAAGATGCCACTATTATAAACTCCCTTTGAGACAATTCACTGTTTTTATCTGTTTGGAGTTGCCATGAATATCAAAGCATATTATCAGACCATTCAATAGTTGGGTGGAAACTACCCCCCAAGCCATTTTATAGAATTTTTCTTTTCAGTAGAGACTTAATCAGAAAGTTCAGTGATATTCTTCTTCCTATATTATTATTATTTTAAATATATTAACCACATAACTCAATGGACTCATTGCACTTAATAAGCAGCATATCTGCCTCATTTGATTCATATAGAAAGTTACTTTAGCTGTTCTGATGCCTGTCTCTCTTGCTATACTATCTCCAGCAATGCATTTCTATAACTCCCACATGTCCCCCTGCCAGATGTCAATAGTGAGTGCAAATAAAAATACTATCTGTGAGAATAGCCAAATTGATCAATTACCCTGATTCCCTGTAATAGATGCTCTTATTGTTTTATAAAAGCACATCATCATCCATCACTGTGCTTGATGTAAACCTATATAGTTGCTTGGGAATTTTTATTGCTTCTGCCTCATTGCATTAATTTGAGCATAATTTGAGCCTGTGGCATTCAAAAATCACAACAATTCACATACTTGTTCTTGCCAATAATTAGTTTCTGCATTTTATCTACTATGATGTCCATCTGCCCCCTTCTATTCTGAAATGAGCCACCCAATGGATAATAGGCCTGTGTTAGCCAAGGAGCCAAGCTATTCTCCTAATCTACCATAGGTGTTTTATTGCCTCGAACCTCTTCTGGCAACTAAAACCAGGGATAATGTGTTGCTTGGCAAAGCAGCTTCAGAGGAGTACTTCACATGGAGCTTTGTTAAAATGAAGCACCCATCTGAATTTTTGTAAAGATCTAATGGATAAGGTTAGATTTTTACAGTGAAACTACTCTTGTTAGTTTCACTGTAAAAATCTAACCTACAGTACAAGAAATTTCTTGATCAAAATTAGCTTAAAGAAAAGATATAGTACGAGAGCATAAAACATTTTGAGGAAGACTCCACGAGGTGCCCATCCAGTTTATTGTCTATTAATTAAAATTGTTGTGTCTTTTGGAAGCTTAGAGATCCTTTCTTAGTCTTCTGACTGGTTGCGTGCATGCAAAGAATTCCTGTCTCCAGATTCCATATTGGACTTTTTGGCACCACTCTGTTGGCAGATAATCTGTTACAAATTCTTCCTTAAGGGATGGAAAATGTTCCCAGACATTTATAATTGCATGGGCGAATTTCAAACTTTTAGAACTCACAAATGCATACTTTTGCAAGGAAGCCTACAACAGCCATACCAAAGTAGCACCCTGACAGACATAAAACTACCTTCAGAAAAATTACACCAAAACAGTGTGCATCCTTGGACAAACCTTTTATAAAACTACAATACCCATGAAAAGGTATGTGAAAACAAATGCAAATACTTTTCTTTCAAATGCATATATTCATAGAGGATCCAACAGAACGTATACAAGGTAAGCCTATGTATTCATTCATTCATTCATTCATTCATTCATTCATTCATTCATTCCTTGCATGACAAGATTTGCAGCATCATTCTGATCATCATGGGCAGCTCTCTATGCCCAAAAGAAATGCCACAGGACTACAAGGTAGTTGAGAGAATTATAATAGTGATCACTATAAGTGGGTGCCTGATGCCACTGCTTGCTGATCAAATTAAAAATGCCCCTGAAGTGACATACTAAACTCCCATATGTATGACCAAGTCAAACTGGGATGACCATTCAGAACATGGAACTTGGAGAGAGATACATGTCATGCATTAGGGAATTATTTCAGGGCATTATGGCTTGCTGTGCTTTGCTTTCCATTTTAAAGTTTAGCAAACTGATCTGTCTTTGCAAATAAAATATTCCCCCTTTTCTACTGCTGGAGATTACTAGACTTTTTTTCTCTCTGATCAACTAGTTTCCAATCATTCCCCTCTTCCCCCTTCACAGGTAAAAAATCTCTTATAATAACTTCGGGTTCCCCTCTTTTACTACATTCAACCTATCAGCATGAGACCCATTTATGCCATTCTAACCCATCCTGCACATTAGGTTTGTTCTTCTCTTTCATTATGTCCCTTTCCCACGAAATGATTTACATTGCTTCCCACTTTATTGCATTGGGAGAGAAGAACAGAGCTAAAACCAGAACTTATATTACAAAGTGATAAAATTAATTTCCATGGAGAAACACCATTTTGTACCATTCAAATTATAATCTTGGAAGATAGTGGGTAAAATGACAAATTCTAACTGGCTAGACTGCTCTGTGTCAAATTAAATGACTGAGTAAAGTTACTATATTGAGCAGAAATGCACCTATTAGTTGAATTCAGTCTGTGTCAACACTGGAGGTTTTCACATATTATTCCAAACCATTAATTTTTTTAACCATATTCTTTTTTAAAATAATCTTTTTTTCCCATTCAGAGCCTTGTCTAATATAGAGATTTTGCATGCATTTTTCTTCATCTTTCATTAATTTATTATATGTGTATCTCATCTTTCTAACATCCTAGGTCACTCATAGCAATTAAAAAATTAAACAATAAAATAGGAATTAAAAACAAAGAAAACAATGAGTTTCATAAAAAACCTATTGCTGTATAGGTCCAGTTCCCTGATTCAATAATATCTGATTATATGAAGTTTCCTTCCCTCCCATTAATACAGTATTGGGCAACACAGCTGATTTGCAGATCCGTCAGATCTATTTTTCTAGTCACTTGGAATCAGTTAAACCTAGTAATGAAGTGCCAAATATAAAACTATAGTTTTCCTCCAATTTTCAATGGAGAGCAAAAAGAAGAAAGCCCATTAAGCATTCAGGTAAGTTCAAAACCCACACAACAAAGCAAAGCAAAACAAAAAGATCTCCCACAAAAGTAAGGGTGACTCATCAAAAAGTTTGGCAAAATACTTGGAAAGTGATGGCCAAATGCATTTCTAAGGTGCCATACAAGGTTTGAGTGATGTGGTGGCCTAGAGGTGGAAGCTCTCACCTCACCATCAGGAGGCTGAGAGTTTGATCCTAGGTAGAGGCAGATATTTCTCTCTCTGGGCACAATGAGACTATATGCTGAATAAAACTCCTCATAGGTGACAGGAAAGGCATTCAGCCAGTAAATATTAAGCTCCATTCAGTAGCTCAGACTCCACCCCACAAGGGATTATAAGGTCATTAAAAGAAGATGATGATAGAAGACCAGAGTTTACCCCATGTACCAGATTGATCAGACTCCTCAAAAAGGTTTCTTCTCCTGATCTAAAAAACTGCTGCATGGAAAAAGAGTCCTCCCTTGGATAATCAAACCTTAATAAAACAGAACTTTACATTCAATACCACATTTAGCCTGTGCCCAGTAGACAACTGATATGCCAGATCAGATCAGATGTCAGGGTCAGATTATTTTATTCAGTCCTCCACTTCTGCAGAGATTCCACATCTCCCACTTCTAGTTACTATTTCATCTTTTTATTTTTTTATTTTTTATTTAATTATTTAATTTTTTAAACACAAAAATACAAATCTCTATTCACATTAACAGTGTTCGTGTCATTATTAATACATACCTCTCCTTTTATACATAAACATCAGATCTTATTTCTATCCTCCACCCATTTGTACCACCTATCTTTGTCTCTTAATTCCATTGTAAATTTATCCAGTTCTGCACAATCCATTATTTTTTGAGTCAAGTCTTCTTCAGATGGTATATTTTCTTTCTTCCATCCCTGTGCAAAGGCTATTCTCACTACAGTTATGTTATGTATAATAATGCATCCGATGAACTTGCTCAATTTTTCTAGTTACTATTTCAATGTTGTTTCCCAAGTCATTTCCATTCCCCACACTTCCCATCTTCTTAACTCTTTCCAAAGCATCAGCTGATTACTTAACACAACCAGCAGCTTTTGGCAACCCCTTCCCCAAATCTCCTAGCTCTCTCTAGGTTGCACATAAAGCCAGCAGGGTCAAAGTTAGAAATGAAGACAGCAGTAGTCAGAATACCAGGAGTGACACAAATTTAGTATTTTTTAATTTTATTTATTTTGTTAAGTGATTATAAGGTAACAGGTATAAGTATAACATAGTTATGAATACATGAAATGGATACATATAAGGAAAATAAAAGAAACAATAGGACAGGGATGGTAGGCATGTTGGTGCACTTATGCACTCCCCCAACAGACCTCTTAGGAAAGGGGTGAGGTCAATTAGTAGACAGTCTAAGGTGAAAGTTTTTGGGGTTTGGGGAAGTTTGGGAAGCATAGTAAGACTCTTCTTAGGGATAACCAAGCAATTTTAAAAACATTCTTAATGTATGTAATTTGAGAAGAATCCATTTATTTTATTTTTAAAGTGAGTAGAAAACAAGCTTTCAATATTTATCAGATCCATGTAAAAGTATGAATTATTTCACATATTTATATATACCTGGTTCTTTAATCAAAACAAATTTACAACAGGCTTTTATTTAAAACAAACTTTTGGCACCAATTTGTTCTTTATCTCTGAAACATCGACACCACTTGGGACTCCTTTGCATTTCCAAAGGCTTATTTAAAAAAAAAAAAGTTTTCATTTTTAAAATGACAGGAAGTTTAGCTCACCTTTTAAAAAGAAATTGTAGGTTCCATAGATTCTTTGTAATCAATAACTTTTCTTTTTCACAAAGTGGACATGGTTAATTTATGAGGGAGTTGTCAAGATAACACTGAATAAAAACTTAAAGTTCACTTCCTAAGTAAAGAGAACCAATTTCTTATTTATATGAAAAAATATCTAGTGAAAATAAAACAATCTATTAATTGAAGATGTTCCAATAATAACTCATAACTATGATGTACAGTGACTAAGAAATATTCATATCATATTTTTCTTTGATTGTAGAACTAAATAAAGCATTGAAATTATCTAGATCAGAGTATTTGCCTAGATCCTAAAAACCAAATCTAATTGTCATCTGCAAAGCCTTTCAATTATCCAAGAGATGGATCCAAACTATTGACCAAATTTTCAATACAGCCAAAAGGCTGGCTTAGCACCCAAGGAAAATAGTATTTTAAATTTAAGAAAGATTTTCTTTATATGTTTTCCTCTGAGAAGAAAAACAAAAAAAGTTGTTTTGGGGTAGTTTTTTTGTTTGTTTGTTTGTTTTTTTAGGAACAGAGCAAACAGTATTTTGAATATGTCAAAATCATCCCTTGAATTTAAGATTGTTTCTTGAATTTGAAAGAAATTCCCTGTAAAATTTGTATTAAAATTCAACCTGACATTTAAATAAATGAACTATCAGAATTTTATGACTTCAGGTAGAAAGTTTTTATTTTCCTAACAGAGTAGATCATAAATGGCAAACATTTTAGGTGATTTTCCTGTAATGGTTTACAGTAGTCAAACTGACAATCCAACTAGTTCACAAAATAATGTTTTTACAACAGATATCTTTAAATCTGAATCTGCACAAAGGGACGTATGCAATGTGGTCAGTGGTGGGATTAAAATTATTTTACTACCGGTTCTGTGGGCGTGGCTTGGTGGGCAGGGCAGGGAAAGGATACTGTAAAATCTCCAGTCAGAGGTGGCATTTGCTGGTTCTCTGAACTACTCAAAATTTCCTCTGCTGGTTCTCCAGAACTGGTCAGAACCTGCTGAATACCACCTCTGAATGGGGTACCCCAAGGCTCTATTTTAGACTCAGTACTCTTCAACATCTTCATCAATAATTTGGATGGGGGAATAGATGGGAACTCATCAAATTTGTAGACAACACCAACCTTTTTCATCCAATATCTCACCATATCTAACTGTTTGTTCCTTTTTATATATTATTGGATAAGAAAAATCTTCAAAAGTTGATATCCATGTTGGAATTTTCAAGTAATATTGTCTTTTCATCTTCTCCCAATTGAAAAACAATGCTTCTTGAATATAACGTCTTCTAAAATACCCCTGTGTTTAAAGATGTTGAGACTTTAAATGTCTTTAAAGATGTTGAGTGCAGAGAAGAGCAACAAAGATGATTAGGGGACTGGAGGCTAAAACAAATGAATGGTTGCTGAAAGAAGGACTAGGGGTGACCTGATATTTCAATTTCTCAGGGGTGCCAGAAAGAAGAGGGAGTCAAGCTATTCTCCAAAGCACCTGAGGGCAGGACAAGAAGCAATGGGTGGAAAGTAATCAAGGAGAGAAGCAACTTAGAACTAAGGAGAAATTGCCTGGCAGTTAGAACAATCAATCAGTGCCTGCCTCTGAAAGTTGTGAATGCTTCAACACTGGAAGATTTTAAAAAGAGATTGGACAACCATTTGTCTGAAATTCTGGCTGAGCAGATCCCTTCCAACCCTGTTATTCTATTCTATTCTATTCTATTCTGCTCTATTCTACTTTACTCCTATTCTGTTCTGTTCTGTATTGTTCTGTCTATTCTATTCTATTCTATTCTATTCTATTCTATTCTATTCTATTCTATTNCTATTCTATTCTATTCTATTCTATTCTATTCTATTCTATTCTAAATTTCCTGTTTGCATACGTATTTGCTTCTGTATTCACCTTTCTTCTTCTAATGTGGTATATGCCATCATCTCTCACCATTAACTCTCATCATGAACATCTCTTATCTCTGCATTCTACATAGGAAAAAGATTAGTTGTAGGATATCAATGTGTGGAGATGTAAAAAGAACAATACATAAGGAAGGCAGTTAGGAACTAACGCTTCTGGGAGCAGCAGCCACCACTGAGAATTCTCTGAAAGGAAAGCTATCAAAGTAAGAAAAAATTCTTTTCAATTACTTCCAACTTCAAATGTTGAACCAAAGACAAGCTAGTCAGTTTCACAGCTTCACATTCTCTAGGAGGTTGACTACTATAGTTGAGTGGTTGTCCAATCTATTAAAAACCAAAGTTGTTGAAGAAACTTGGTTTCTGGTCTTTCTCTGAGTCAAAAGAGGATTGAAGGCTGGAAGGAGCGGGTCAAGGAATGGATGCAATGAGGAAGTCTCAGGGGAAACTAGCAGAATCAATTAGAGTCACAGGTTTATTTCAGTCACCTACTTTTTCTTCTTTAATATATCCTATATTGCCTGCAGCCAGTATCTGTAGGCAGGATAAGGAGAAAAACTCTTCTAGAGCAGAATGCCTAATTCCATCCTTCAGTTACAGGTGAATAGTGGGATTCTGGCAGTGGCATACAAATATTTCCTCTAGAAATGGTTAGTAGGTGGTCCTTATACTGGAATACACATGCTGTGTGAATTTAACCTTTGTTTCAGAGGAATCTGGTAGTAGCTCCTTATGGATTACATTTTTCTGAGCTAAGAAAGCTAGCATTGTGAGTGTCACTTATTTCAACTTATTGAAATAAGAGTCACTAATTTCACTTATCTTACCACTCACAATAAGTCCTCCACATTAGGGGTTGCCAACCTTTTGGACCTCAGGGACCACCAAACTCATAATTTTGAATCCCAGGGACCACTAACTGATTCTGTGGGCATAGCCGAATTTGTAGGTGTGGCTTGGTGGTCATCTGACAGGCTGAGCATGGCTTGTATATAAATATTATAAATATTTATATAAATATTGAATTTTTTATTAAAAAATAGTAACTTTTACCCAAAAACAGGCAAAGCAGACAGGCAGATTGAGTTGCTCACAGAATCATTCAGTGTTCTATCTATCTGCCATTCGGCTAGTTCAGTCTCTCAAATTTGTTTGCCATTAATCCGCACTGAATAACAGAAACTTCAGTCCTAAAGGCCCTGTCACACTGGCCGACGGATGCAAAACGTTTGTAAAAAGGACACAGCGGACGAGAAAAATGTTCCATCCGTTGTATCCGCTCTCAAAAGGGGCAAACATTTGCATAACTAAGAGCGGACAACACGCGAAAGTAACGGACGGGGGAGGACATAGGGCGATGGAAAGCGGTGCTCCACGGAAGCCTAGCGGATGGAAGCAGATGAGAGCGGATGGCACATCCGCAAGGCTTCTGGGGGAGCGCAGCAAAGCAGATGCGGAACGGAAAGAGCGGATGCAGGCGGATGCCAAGCAGATGAGCGGATGCACAGCGGAAGCTAGCGGATGAAGCGTATGCCAGAGCGGAAGCCTAGCGGATGACTAGCGGAAGCCTAGCGGATGCCTAGTGGATGCACAGCATTCACTGCGCATGCGGGAGGATGCATTGCGTCAGCCCGCAGATATAAATGAGAAGCAGCTCCCAAGCAGGTCCACCATTCAGAGGAAGACCTGCTTCCAAACACAGCTTGCCAGCCAGCCAGCCAAGCAACCCAACAACCATGGGAAGAACGGAAGCCTCTCCATCTGCTGCCAGAGGGACAGGCACCCTCCACCCCTGCCCTGACTCTGCTTCTGCTGGGCCCTCTTCTGGCTGCCAGGCTCGATCTTCTGGTGCATGGGGCTTCTGTGATGCTGCTTCTGGAGGTGGTGTTTCTGCTGATAGCTGCTTTCTGGAGGTGTGCTCTGTTGGTGTTTACTTACTGATGTGCTTCTGGTGGTTGGTGGTTCTGCTGGCTGCTGCTTCTGGTGGTGGTGCTTCTGCTGGTGCTTACTCTGCTGGCAACTTGCGTCCGGTGTGGTGTGGTTTCGCGTTGTGCTTAAATCTGGCTGGCACTGCTCCTGGTGGTGGTGCTTCTGCTGGTGCTTATCTGCTGCGCTGCTCCGGTGCTGGGGCTTCTGCTGGGCTTTACCTGCTAGTGCTGCTCCTCGTCTACTGCTGGTCCTCCTGGTGCTTAACTCTGCTGGTGCTGCTCCTAGCCCTGCTGTCCTGCTTGGTGTCCTGGTCCTGCTGGTGGGTCCTGTCCTGCTTCATGGTGCTGCTGTTGCTGTTGCTGGTGCTGCTGCTGGTGGTGGTCCCTGCTGGTCCTGGCTGGTCCTGCCTGGTCCTGGCTTTTGTTGCTACCTGTTTATTGCTGCTTGCTGCTGCTGATGCTGTGTGCAGGAAGCAGCCGCCTACAACCTGAAAGCCCCTTGATGAGGGTCCCATATGGCCTGCCAAAGGAGGAAGAGGCAGACGTGTGAACGGGAGAGGAGGCAATACAACATGGGAGAGGAGGCAATACAACATAGAGAGGAACATGAGGAGGAAGGTGCTGGGGTGGCTGAGGAGAACGAGTATCTATGGTGGAGGGCCACAGGCTCTATCAAGACACCAAAAGGAAGCGCTGCTTTGGGTAGGAAGCGAAGAACCTGGGCTACAACTTCGGCAGGTGCTCCTCGGCTGTGGAAGCAGCATGCACACCTGATCATGGGAAGCTGCACCTCAAGAAATCTGGCCAGCCACGGTCAAGCTGACGGAGTGCAGCTTTATTTGGGAGGGTGAGATCCGCCACGAGGAGCAGCCCTCTTCAACAACCCTTTTCCTCAGGCAGCCCTTACTGAGAGCCAGTCCTCTTCTGGCCAAGAGTCAGCGTTCCTGGTACAGGCAGGTATCTGTGAGTGTACCAACGACAGAGACACCCCGACAGCTTGTAACTACCTGTGGCGAGTGCGGGAGGACCCCCTGACGCATGGGAGAATGAGACGGCAATTTCCACCACAGCCGAACCCGCACCACCCCCAGGCTCCAACCTCCACAAAAGGAGAGAGGCACAAACCGGAGGGCCAGAGCCACATGTCCCTCTGGAGATAAGAGACACCATCAGGAAAGCAGCGTAGATCTCCTCTCTCAGCTGGTACACACCAAACGCCCCATCCTCCAACCAAAAGCCTTCCCTCACTTATGTGACCAGACCTCATGAAACATGTTCAGAATCCCAGTACCAGGTGGGTGAAGGACAGGATCACCTGCCTCCTCCACCAGGTGATGTCACTGCCCTTCCAATGCTTTCCCACGGTCCTACCTACCGAAGGCTACAGTTACCAGGAGGGCCACAGACAGCATCCCATTCGAAGTCCAGCACAGGTATCATCGGATGCCACCGGTGCACTGATACCACTGATTGCCAACCACGCCACCGATGCACCCACGCCACCGATGACCCCGCCACCGCGATGCCACCCATGCCAGTCCTCACCCAGCTGCAGACCAGAAAGCCCCACACACTCTTTTCCTCCACCCACAGCCAAGCACGGCCTCAGTAATCTTGTCATCGGTATTGGGGCTGACACCCCAGATTATGGAGGACAGGGCTCCAACATTCCCAGGGCTGAGCTTAGCTGTCTAAGGAGCTTCCTCCACACACCGTTCCCCTTGTTGTGCCTCTCGGGGCCAGGCACCCAGTGGCGCTTCTAGACCAGCACTCCCCAGCAGCAGCCACCTCCACAGCACCTGGATCTTCAGCCCCTGAACTGGGCACATCTCTGAGTGACCAAGAAGAGTTGCCAGAGAGCTGGGTGGCCTTACCTGTTCGACTTTATTCTTTGCTTTGGACACTTTCTTGGCGTCATTTTGCTTTTTAGGCTTGTTATTAATAAAGATTAACTTTGCTTCACACACTTGCTTCATTATTTTATTAAATAAAGTCTTGGTTGGAAACTTTTTTAGAAAATGGTTTAAGCCTTTGCCATGCTTGTGGAATGGGTAGGATAGCAGTGGGATGGGGCAGGATTCTGTAGGATGGGCATGGTATTATCTGTGGGATGTGTAATAGCCTGTTGGAGATGGGCAGG